>CM050420.1:638080-783080 GCA_027564155.1 Gymnocypris eckloni scoliostomus
ATTCCATTCACAGCTGTTGCTTAAAGTCCCTAGATATAACTTCTTCATCCTCATACACTAAAAGGTTGAATAGATGCATTTATTTATGCATGAAATACTTGAATATAAATGACTTGTTAATTGCAGATAAACCGTAGTTCTGTCATAGTTCTGTTAAACCATTTCTGTTACTAAGTATTGTGGTGCCTTACACAAAAAATAAAAACATTTGAAGAGTCAGGACTTCTGTTTGCTATTATAGTTAGGCCAGAGATACAAAATGTCAGTTTCTTTACTTTACTTTTAGTCATTTAGCAGACGCTTTTATCCAAAGCGACTTACAAATAAGAAAAAGTAACTAAAGCTATAAGTTAAAACTCTATAAATAATATATATACATTTAAGAAAATAAAGAAATTAAATAAAATAAAACATTTAAAAACTAAACATTTAAATAAAAACAAAAAATAAATCTAAAAACAATACAAAATATTAGCCTAAGACAACAAATGGTAAGAGTATAATAATGATTCTAACATAACACTAATTCAAACACCCATATAGATATTTTTTTATTTCCATGTAGTTTGTTGAAGTACTAAAATAACTCAAAATTAATAACTAAAGCTTAATAAAAACTAATAAAATGACAACGTTACTACAGCTGTAACTGTAAGAAATGGTTATTAAAAAAATAAATAAATTCTTAAACACAAGTGAAACTAGTAGGAAAGAGGATAAATAAAAAGCGATACTTATATCCTTTGCCGGTGTCCTGGCCGGTGGAGTCGCACGGTACTGTCGATGGTCTTTACACTCTTCGTTCATCACGCGAAGGCTGCCGCGACCGCTGCCGCAGTAAACTAAGCTTTTTTATACCCATCTAACAAAATTCTAATACAATTCAGCTAAACACACTTTCCTGTAAATCACAACAAATGGCCAAGCAAGCGGCCGACACTGACAAGGGACGCGATACAGTACGAGACCAAACGCGATTTCAGCACATCTCCACACAGTAAACAAAACAAGCGTTTCCTAGCAACGAAAACTGTGCTAAACACTAATGAGACCAGTAAATACACTAATGAGCTGATTTTAACTTCCGCTGATAGACTGCTTCATCAGTGCATCTTAGATTTTGTATTCTCCTGGGTGCACAAACTGCAGATTATATGAAAATTATAATATAAAAATATGAATTTATTGGTTATCGGTATTGGCCGTTAGAAGGACTTAATTATCAGTTATCGGTATACATTTTTCATATCGTGCATTCTTAATTATTACAAGACCTCTCTCCCCAGCCTGACACAAATGACTCGATTAGTTCCAGGTTTGACGAAGGCCCGCCTTCCACAAGTTCGTCAATATTGCCATATCAATTCAGACCTCGAGAATATTGAACAAGAGGATTGCGCAGAACCATTGCACACACGGATATTACAAGACATATTAAAGTGGTAATGTTATTGTAGTTGTTTTATTTTTGGCTAAATCATGTTTTAGATGGGATGTCAACAACAGCTTAAAAATAACTGCATTGACTATGTACAGATAACAGCCAAAGGCTACAGCCTCTAGCGTCAGTCGCTAGAGCGCCTCTTTTGAGGTCAGGAGAGTGAGGTTTACACACAGCCCTTACTGGCATACATCCGTTACATATATGCAAATGAATTATCTGCCAGCGGGAGATGCTGTTGTAGTGGTAGAGAGCGAGGTTTCCCTGGTAATGCTGTACACAAAACAGAGCTCCGCTCACAAACGCTGCTTTATCAAGACATTACATGCAAGATAAAATGAAAGTGACATCCAAAATTTTCTGAAAACAGTTGGTTTCCATCAGAAATACAGTTATATAAAAACACCCACACTGGGTTTCGATTTTGAAACGTGCAGAGCTCAACCAAGCGTTCCCCCCCCCACCAACCATGATAATTTCCATACGCTGGATTTGTCTTTGTGATATCACAAATACATGAAAACAACTTGGTAGTCCAAACAAGCCGATCGTTGTAGTTCTTGAAAAGGGATTTCTTTTAAACAAAATATTGGAGTGGACTTTGAGATTTGTAACTTTGTAGATCGTTTTATGCCCAAACATACACACTGACTAAAATTCACAAAGTGAAAAAGCATAATAGGACCCCTTTATTATATTATATATAATATATTATATTATAATGACAATAAAGTTTCTATTCTATTCTATTCTTTAAACTTCTTAAAAGGAATTATTGGAATATTCAATGTTGTTCAAGTTTAAATTTAGTACAACAAATATAACAAAATTAATGGATTACTAACATTGCAAAGATGTCACTAGTCGACATTAAACTGTCATTAAGTCGACATTGTTTATTTAATAATCAGTATTTATGTGTGGTTAAGTGTTTAGCACTACCTGTGTGTAAGTCAATGGAGTTTCCCTCATATCTCCAGATGGATTAACATGCATGGAGATCTCAGAGAGAGGCTCTGGATACGACCCCTCCAATCTACTCTCCTCCTTTAAACGAGAGAGTAAATGATTAGTTCTAACATTCTGATGAAATATTACAAACCTAGACCCCTGAATCACTCACAATAAGACCAAAAACATGTGTAGTCAGAAAACAGGGCTGATGTGCACATGCAGTTCTTACACTGGTGGTGTTCCAGGGAGGTGGAGGTTCTGGATGAGTGACAGAAGCTTCTACAGTAGTGTCTCCACCTGCTGCTTGATCTGGACCAACAGAGTCTTGCAGCAAACTCCAGTCATCCAGAACCAGCTGAGCTGAGTTTTCCCAGACCTCTACATGTTCACACACACACACACACACACACACACACACACACACACACAATTTCGAGAAAAAAGTCGAAATAAAACGTTGAGAATAAACTAATTAAATTACGAGAAAAATAGTTGGGATAAAATGTTGAGAAAAAACTAGCTTTTCCTTTTCTCATCACATAACACATCGGAAAGTGGAAATCAATTGCTTAACGAGTGTTTAATAATAATGTATTAATTAGGCAGGTTTAGTGTTACTACAGTCCTAAAAATGCTAACTGCATTGTTGGCACACTGTGTTTCTCCTGTTTTCCGTGTCAGTGTTGTTGAGAATGGCAGCGCTGTTTCATCTGCCTTTAAACTAGTCTAAATCACTGTGACATCTGATCAAATTAATCTTTGCAGAAGTTGCATCTGAAGTGGCATTTAGATGTATTTGCACATGTTAATGCAGCTCAGAGGGAGATGAATGCTTTAACTTGCAGTTAGAAATGCATAATGTATGATTTTTTTAAACATGAAATGTTGAATACTGATATTTGAAATTATTAAAAAAATTAGAAGATACTGTAAATGTGAAATTAACATCACCAGTAGGTGGCATAAATCACTGTTAATAAGTGAACCATTGCGATTGAACGGAATCTTCTAAACGGTTGATTCATTAAGGAACGAAACACTGTTGTGTTGCTCAGAGACACAAAACAGCGCTGTGGATATATTTGGAATATTTTTTGTAGTTGAAAAAGCGCAAAAACAGGACTGAACAGGACTTTTGTGAGAGAACGCAAAACATTTGAAAAATATTTTTTGCTCCCACCCCCATGTCCCTTAAAGGGCTCTGTACATATATTATGTAAACAAAAACCTATATTTTGGATGCGATTAATCGTTTGACAGCCCTATTACAAATCTTTTTTTTTTCCTGAAGAACACTAAAAAGGTGTTTAAAAAAAATTCTCAGTGGTTTTTGTCCATACAATGCTGTCAATAGTCACAAAAACTGTTGGGTTTTCAACATTCTTCAAATGATCTTCTTTCTCAAGTTCAACAGACTGAAGTCTTAATAGTTAAAGGTAAAGGAAGTTGGCTTGCTGTCCTCGACGGACGCTCAAACCCGAGGCTCGGCTTGAGCTCGGAGTTCAACCCCCCCATTGCGATACTACACAGATGGAGAATAACACAAATAGAGGAGGAGATGAGGAGGTTGAGGGATGCTGGAAGAATTGTCGCTGGTACAGCGCAATGACTGGTGCTTACCAGAGATGGCAAAAGTACACACATCCTTTACTCAAGTAGAAGTAGGTACTCGTGTTTAAAAATACTCTGGTAAAAGTAGAAGTACTGACTTACACCTGTTTACTCAAGTGGGCTCTGACATGTACTTAAGTAAAAAGTACCCATTACTACCTGTTTTAGTGTCATGCTGGTAAATGGACCTCACGTCATATTGACATATTAATACAAAATAACTTGCATTTAATATTGTTAGCTAATGAATGTATCATGATAATTAATTAATCATGTTCGAGCTAGGTTGCGTTATCTTTGGGCAAATAAGGATGAAAATACTTAAAATCACATTCCAGAGACAATTCTTTATAAAATTGGAACAAGGTTTATTTGTGATATTGCTATTCTAACATAAATGGATTACCTAATAAAGCACAAACATACACACGGAGTTTTGAGGTTAAGGTTGAAATAATAACATTATTTCCTGTTTCGTAACTTAACCAACCAGCAAAAGATCACGAACAACCGCGTCTTCTTTGTTACTGCCTTCAGATCAATTTTACCAGTTTAGTCAGGATAAAAACGCTTTGTTTGTTATACTTGCTGTCTGTTGGTGTAAGCAGGCTGGATCTTTGATTTGGTTTTCACGTGTTGCTCTGAAAACTCTGCTGGCTCGCTGCTGTCGCGACGGCGTCACCGGGAGTTGAAATCTTGGAGATTGTTTGATGCTGGTTTTGCGTTGAGTTGGTAGCTGTCGTTACGGTGTTTACACAGTCTTTAATTCACGCGGTGTTATTTATCTCAGCCGGTCTTGAGGCGAGATTCCAGCGGCCGTCCCTTCCGGCGTTGGCGGCAGCGAGGAAGAGTTACAAGCGAGCTTCAAGAGATGTTCAAGCCATGTTCAAGAGAGTCAAGAGAGCGACCGCGCGCACTCGCGCGTCGTTTTAAACTGTCCAAGTTTAGACATCGCCCACAGGCGGCTGGTCCAATCCGAGGCCGGTACGGGCGGAGCCCGCCTGCACGGGTTGGTTTTGCAAGGCACTTTCATGTGACGAAAAATAACTTGTTTTTACCCCTGTATTAAAACTCTTACCAGGTTTACACATTTATAATATCACCACATTCGTTATCTTATTGATTCATACAATTTTGCAACCATTCAGAAAAGTCTAAACACTGCAACGTACACATTCCAGGTTAAAGCACGATTAGAGATCAGCCCACGTTTTCCTAAATAATTCATATTCCACAAGCATATGAGAGAAAGAGTACAACAATTAATATCCACATGTTTCTTGTGTAGATGAATTATTATCATGAAATGAATGTGTCTCTTGAAATCTTCTCGTGGCCACTTCTTTGTTCTGTGACCGAACGAAATCGCGCGCTTTTGCGCTGAGGTGGAGGGGCCTTTAGAGGGCTGCTGAGTCTTTAGCTGCCCTCCCCCTTCTGGTGCCGTCTAGAGCCAGTTGAATTCCTGCCGATATACGTTACAAAGACAATATAGCGACCCTGAACGTGTAGTCACGTGTAGTCAAATTCAATGTCCTCGGGACGCCCTCTCTCAATGCAGAGATAAAGTCCATATTTGCTGCAGGATATTAGTAACTTTATGATGGAGATATCAGCCACTAGCCAGTATACCATAATATTCGCCAGAAACATTCACATGTGCGGATTTTCTTGCGATAGCTACATTATGTCGGGAGAAAACGGTTTTTTACGCGTTGAGATCCACAACTTTCGTTATGTCGAGATAACGATTTAAACAACTTCGTTATGTCGAGATCACGAGAAAATTGTTGTGATCACGAGAAAACAAGACAGAAAAATTATAATAATGCATGGCCGCTTAGAACTTCAGACAAAACAGAGCTCCGCTCACAAACGCTGCTTTATCAAGACATTACATGCAAGATAAAATGAAAGTGACATCCAAAATATTTTGAAAACAGTTGGTTTCCATCAGAAATATTGTAATATAAAACACCCGCACTGGGTTTCGATTTTGAAACGCAGAGCTCAACCAAGCGTTCTCCCACCCTCAACCATGATAATTTCCATACACGGGATTTGTCTTTGTGATATCACAAATACAGGAAAACAACTTTGTAGTCCAAACAAGCCGATCGTTGTAGATCTTGAAAAGGGATTTTTTAAACAAAATATTGGAGTGGACTTTGCAATTTGTAACTTTATAGATCGTTTTGCCCACACTGACTAAAATTCACAAAGTGAAAAGCAAAATAGAACACCCTTTATTATATTATATATAATATATTATATTATAATGACAATAAAGTTTCTATTATATTCTATTCTATTCTTTAAACTTCTTAAAAGGAATTATTGAAATATTCAATGCTGTTCAAGTTTAAATTTAGTACAACAAATATAACAAAATGAACGGATTACTAACATTGCAAAGATGTCACTAGTCGACATTGTTTATTTGATAATCAGTATTTATGTGTGGTTAAGTGTTTAGCACTACCTGTGTGTGAGTCAATGGGGTTTCCCTCATATCTCCAGATGGATTAACATGCATGGAGATCTCAGAGAGAGGCTCTGGATATGACCCCTCCAATCTACTCTCCTCCTTTAAACGAGAGAGTAAATGATTAGTTCTATCATTCTGATGAAATATTACAAACCTAGACCCCTGAATCACTAATAAGACCAAAAACATGTATAGTCAGAAAACAGGGCTGATGTGCATATGCAGTTCTTACACTGGTGGTGTTCCAGGGAGGTGGAGGTTCTGGATGAGTGACAGTAGTGTCTCCACCTGCTGCTTGATCTGACCAACAGAGTCTTGCAGCAACCCAGTCATCCAGAACCGGCTGAGCTGAGTTTTCCCAGACATCTACAGGGTCACACACACACACACACACACACACACACACACACACACACACACACACACACACACACACACACAATTAAATTTCAAGAATAAAGTTGTTATATTTCAAGAAAAAGTCGACAATTTAGAGAAATAAAATATTGAGAATAAATGAATTAAATTATAGAAAAAGTTGAGATAAAAGGTTGAGAAAAACTTGCTTTTCTTCCTTTTCTCATCACAACAAATCGGAAAAGTGGAAATCAATTGCTTAATGAGTGTTTAATAATAATATATTAATTAGGTAGGTTTAGTGTTACTACAGTCCTAAAAATTCTAACTGCATTGTTGGCACACAGTGTTTCTGTTTTCCGTGTCAGTGTAGTTGAGCGCTGTTTCATCTGCCTTTAAACTAGTTTAAATCACTTTGACATCTGATAAAATTAATCTTCGCAGATTAATCTGAAGTGGCATTTAAATGTATTTACACATGTTAATGCGGCTCAGAGGGACATGAATGCTTTAACTTGCAGTTAGAAATGCATAATGTATGATATTTTAAACATGAAATGTTGAATATTGATATTTGAAATTATTTAAAAATGAGAAGATACTGTAAATGTGAAATTAAAATCACCAGTAGGTGGCATCAAGTCACTGTTAATAAATGAGCCATTGCGATTGAACGGAATCATCTAAACGGGTTGATTCATTATGAACAAACACTGTTGTGTTGCTCAGAGACACAAAACAGCGCTGTGGATATATTTGGAATATTTTTTGTAGTTGAAATAGCGCAAAAAACAGGACTGAACAGGACTTTGTGAGAGAAAGCAAAAACATTTGAAAATATTTTATGCTCCCACCCCAAATTTTTCCCACCACCATGTCCCTTAAAGGCTCATATATTATGTAAACAAAAAAACGATATTTTGATGTGATTAATCGTCGCTTTGACAATTTTTTTTTTTTTGAAGAACACTAAAAAGGTGTTTAAAAAATGTCTCATGTTTTTTATCCATACAATGCTGTCAATAGTCACACAAACTGTTGGGTTTTCAACATTGTTCAAATGAACTTTTTCTCAAGTTCACCAGGCTGAAGTCTTAATAGTTAAAGGTAAAGGAACTTGGGTTGCTGTCCTCGACGGACGCCAAACCCGCGCTCTTGAGCTCGAGTTCAACCCCCCCATTATGGTACTACACTGATGGAGAATAACACAAATAGAGGAGGAGATGAGGAGGTTGAGGGATGCTGGAAGAATTGTCGCTGGTACAACGCTGGTGCTTATCAGAGATGGCAAAAGTACACACATCCTTTACTCAAGTAGAAGTAGGTACTCGTGTTTAAAAATACTCTGGTAAAAGTAGAAGTACTGACTTACACCTGTTTACTCAAGTGGGCTCTGACATGTACTTAAGTAAAAAGTACCCATTACTACCTGTTTTAGTGTCATGCTGGTAAATGGACCTCACGTCATATTGACATATTAATACAAAATAACTTGCATTTAATATTGTTAGCTAATGAATGTATCATGATTAAACAAACATCACGTAGAACAGGGCAAGACTGGGACAAAATTTCAGGCAAGGAAATCTCACACTTATCCAGGCCATCCCATAAACCCACAACAAATTCTGAAACCACGGATAACCCTTTTTGTTTTGTATGGCCATCACAAAAAAAAAAGGTTAAAACCATAGGCTGGGGCCATGCAAAATAATTAATAATAAAAAAATAAAGGTTCTCTATTGAACTGCACCTTCACTTTCATTCTCTTCATTTTCCATTATATCTCTACATCTCACTTTGTGTGTGTGTTTACTTTTTTACTAATTTTCTTGTACCCGCCACTTTTCCCATCAGCCATCTACAGTTATCAACAGAACAATCTTTCACCTTGTTGCAAAGCAACCACCTCATTGTTTTCTGTTTGCAATAACATAACTTTATTTTAGTTCAATTTAAAGTATCACATTATAAGATACCCTTACATTGTAAAGCGCTTTGAGTGTCTAAAAGCGCTTATAGGCTATATAATTGTAACAAATTATTAATTATTATTACCATGTGTTGTCTTATAATGAATTAAATGCTAAAGATTTAACTTTACATTACTTTACTTTCTATTAAACATTACTTTCTAAATTGCCTAAATGTCAAAATGAGTACAATAGTAATTACATTATGACAATATCTTTAAAGAAAAATCCTAATACTGTACATGTTATTGCATTATCATGAGTCATATTTTTCTCTTACCAAAATTAACCATAGTTTATTATAGTAAAAGTTTTTTTTTTGTCAGATTGATTACAATCAGTTTTAATTTACAACCATAGTTTTACTTCACATTCCATGATTAGTGTAGCAAAACCATGGTTAATTTGTTGTTACCATGGTTTAACTAGTAACCATGGTTTTTGGTTTGAATTTTTGTAAGGGTTGAGTCCTAGCTCCCTCTAAACGTATTATAAGACAATGTTTTATAATAATTGTCTGCTAAATTACTACTGTAACTTTACAGTAGATAATGTTGATGTTCTTTATCATACAGTATTTTAAGTGATGATAGTAATTTAGTTTAGTAGCTTACAGTAGACTATTATTAATCATATGGCTGCTACTGCTAAGTGTTGCTAGCTGTTTAAGTATTAACTAAGTAAACAAACACAAAACTACATACAGCCTATTTACAAATGAAACTGACCTGCACTTGAATTCATGAACAGGTCAGTGTTTTGCCTCTCTGATCCACTCCATTCTCGAGTCTCTTGTATTGATTACTCTGATAGAAGCGCGCAAGCCGAATCACGTTGGCAGTCAAGACTAACCGATTCATAATATTCAGATTTGTTATCAAATGGTGATCCATCAAAACTAAAGTAACGAGCCTGGTTTGAAAATTTAAGTAGAAAGTACAGATATTTGTGTAAAAATGTAAGGAGTAAAAGTAAAAAGAAGTCAGAAAAATAAATAGTTAGAAAACCCAGAAAAATCTACTTAAGTACAGTAACAAAGTATTTGTACTTTGTTACTTCCCATCTCTGCTGCTTATATATGCTCATAATGATGATTGACAGGACTGAATGAGAAGACTGTTCCTGAACCTACGTCTGGAACTTTATTTCATGTTCCTCAGAAGGAAAAATTTTGAAAAGGTTTGGAATGACTTGAATGGAAGTAAATAAGCTCAGAGGCCCTGTTTCACCTGGTTTTAAAGGGGTCATGAACTGAGAAACCAAAATTCCCTTGATCTTTTGACACATAAGAGGGCATTGTACTATAAAAACTTCCTTTATGTGTCAGAACTCAAACTTTCTCGTTAGTCTAAAAACAGCTCATATTGCAGGCAGTCTGCCAAGGCTTTGGGATGTATGATGTAATTGTGTATACAAGCACTGCCTCCGCAGAAGAAGATCAACGCACACCGATGGTCTACGAATCCCACCATTAGAAAAGAGTGATAAGAATGGCAGAGAAGAATGGCAGAATGGCAGCTAGAGAATGGCATAACATTTCCATCTCACACTTCGGCCAATCACAATGCACCGGATATCTGGCCAATCAGAGCACGCCTCGCTTTTCAGAACGATGAGCTTTGTAAAAATCGGTGCGTTTCAGAAAGGCGGGATATAGAAGAGTAACAGTAATGTAAAGTATGTGGAAAATAATGTTTTTTTTTTTTACTTTAAACTACATAAACACATTGCATTACACCAAATACACCAAATAATGTTCTTTTAAGCAACATAATATCAAGGTTCAAGGTTCGTTTATTCGTCACATACTCAATTATACAAGATTACATTTACATTTAGTCATTTAGCAGACGCTTTTATCCAAAGCGACTTACAATTGGGGAATACATAAAGCGATTAATCTTGAAGAGGCAAACAGACAGAGAAAGTGCCCCTAACACCAAGTCTCAGGCATTGTTCAAATAAATACAAGCTAGCAAGGGAAGGAGAGAAAGATAAAGATGAAGATTGTGAAAAAGTGAAAGAATTTTTTTTATTTTTTTTTATGTAGTCAAGTAGAGTTGAAAGAGATGAGTTTTCAGTTGTTGCTTGAAAATTGACAGGGATCCAGCATTCCGGATGAGGATGGGAAGATCATTCCACCGGCCAGGAACGGTGAACGAGAATGTTCTGGAGAGTGATTTTGAGCCTCTCTGTGATGGTACCACGAGGCGTCGCTCACTAGCAGATCTCAGACTTCTGGAGGGGATGCAGATTCGTAATAGCGAGTGGAAGTAGGCTGGTGCTGAGCCTGTGGTTGTTCTATATGCAAGCATCAGTGTCTTGAACTGGATGCGAGCTGCAACTGGTAGCCAGTGCAAGGAGACAAAGAGAGGAGTAACATGGGCTCTTTTGGGCTCGTTGAAGACCAGTCGTGCTGCTGCATTCTGAATCATTTGTAGAGGTTTGATTGTGTTTGATGGAAGTCCAGCCAGAAGAGCATTGCAGTAGTCCAGTCTAGAAATGACAAGGGCCTGGACAAGAAGTTGTGCAGCATGCTCTGTCAGAAAGGGCCTGATCTTTCTGATGTTGCGTAGTGCAAACCTGCAAGATCGAGCAGTCTTTGTAATGTGTTCTTTGAAGGTCAGCTGGTCATCGAAGATTACACCAAGATTTCTGACCGAAGCTGATGGGGTAATTGTTGATGAACCTAACTGAATCGTGAAATCATGCTGTAGAGTTGGAGTTGCAGGGAAGACAAGAAGCTCAGTCTTTGCCAGGTTGAGCTGTAGATGGTTTTCTTTCATCCAAGCCGAGATGTTCGCCAGGCAGCCTGAGATCAGTGCAGCTACCGTTGGATCATCTGGTCGAAATGAGAGATAGAGCTGTGTGTCATCAGCATAGAAATGGTAGGAGAAGCCATGTGCCTGTATGATGGGAGCCAGTGATGTAGTGTATGTGGAGAAGAGGAGGGTCCAAGAACCGATCCCTGGGGAACCCCAGTGACCAATTTATGTGCTTTGGATACCTCCCCTCCCCAGGCCACCCTGAAAGACCGACCAGTGAGATAGGATATAATCAGAAGTGAAATGTAATCAGGTCAGGTATTTTTGACATCGGTTTGTCAGATAGCTCTTTCTGCCCAGTGCTACATTTATCACTATCCATCATAGCAATGACTGACGGAACAATTGAATCTTTTACACTCGCATTTGTCACTCCTGAAACAGTATACGTGGATGTTCTGTCCTCTTAGACAAACAAAACTTTTCTTCAAATCATCAATGGATTATGTAGAGAAACCAGGGCAAAGGGCTCCTCTTATAGCGCAACAACCGAGCTTACTCACACGAAAACTCCTGACATAACTAACTACACAATCAATCTCTTATTTACACCGCATTTGGGCTTTTTGTCTCTCTTTCTCATTATGGTAGGTAGATCTGAGAGCATGTAGAACTCTGCAAACTTGCGAAAAACAAAAATGAGTTCAGAGGGGATTTTGTAAGTTAAAACCAGAGCACGCACACAAAAGCAAACAGGACCATTTAAAACCGGTTGACTACAAGCAGGTACAGAACGGAAATGGTATTAATGGTACTGTAAAAAGTACCATTAAAAAAAAAAACACCACCAAAACACTTTCTTATCGGATCTACACAAATCTCATAGGTGACCTATTTTAATCTCAAAAAGGTGAGGAGTTTGCATCTATGAATATGAAATACTTTAATAATAATATTAATAATTCAATAAGATATTTTTCCCCAATTTATTCTGATCTTTTTAATTAAAAGATTCACATATGATGTTTATGGCTTATACATTTCTTAACATTTCTCAAGTCACCAGCCATTGGCAGGTGTGGCAATATGTTGCTGGTCTGAGGTGTTTGTGACCATGTCTATATTCAGAATACAACACAAGAATACCGCTTACTGAGCAGCATGTACTATATAATGCTAATTCAAACTCAGTGAATTGCATGTTTAATTCAGTGAGTGGTGTCCAGTTGCCATCTCAAAATATAAAAACAGCAAAAGTTGTATTTGTGATCCAGTATTATGCAAAAATGTCTCAATATTTGCCAGCTAAAAAAAGTCAAGAAAAATATGGTTGATATTACTTTATATGACATTGTATATGCTGTAATATTCCACAATAAATATGCTCTGATTGCGCATTGCACCTTTTGTCAGATCTAGTAGGCCATTATGGTAATCCTAAACACAGAAAATCTACACAGCGTGCACTGTGTACATACTGCAGCAGCTGATTCATTACCAAGATTAGCCCTAGAAAACATACATGGACATTTATATTCCTGATTATCAACAGCACCCTCAAGTGGCTTCATGAGAGAAGTTAAACCCCAACATTCTCCCAAAGATGAAATATCTCTCACCATTTACTCACCCTCATGCTGCTCCAAATCTGTACAACTTTCTTTCTTCCGCAGAACATAGAAGAAGATATTCTGAAGAATGTTGATAACCAACAGTTCAGTTACCTTTGACATTGTATGGACAAAAAAACTCATTTCTCAAAGTAAATTCTTTTATGTTTGTCAGAAGAAAGTAAAACGCATGAAGGTTTTGAATGATTTGAGGGTGAGCGAATGATCACAGATTTTTCATTTTTGGCAAACTGTCTGTTTATCAGTTAAACAATGTACAACAATTTGAGGCAAAGTTCAAAACTGCTGCTCATAATTCTCCAGAGCAGCTCAAACTCACATGTGGCAACAACCGGGGCAAGAGCGAAACCTTCCTCTGCATTTACTAAGAAAGTGGTCTCGGTCGGGGCTGGACTGCTTCTACCCTTTAAACAGGAAAGTGCTGGTTTCACAAACCCCGGCTCTTTGAGAAAAGGACACAGTGGTAAATGTTAACTTTGCAAGCAAAGGCCAATTCTTAATTACAGATAAAAAAGTGTTAAAATTAAAATTGTTACTGTACACCCATATAACCAATTAGAAATTAACCATTTGTAATTTTATAAACTAATGGTCATATAGTAAACATGTAAAGCACATGTGTTACATACAACTTCTGCATGTAAGCTTTTAACCTTGACATATCATATCACTCTCCTTTTCAAAGACTAAATATGCATGGCAGAATAAACAAACCAAAAACTTTTAGGTATGCAAATTAAAAATGTCTAATTTTTACAATCTCTTTATAAGACCTTACAATAAAGCCATAAAGTGTTTTAGCTAAAAACGAATTATTGTGTAAATGTTTGCCTTTTCCTTCTCACTGTTATTGCTTGGGTGTAATTTAATGAGACCTTTTAACAACAATAAAATATGCAGATAAATAAACCATTAATATCAACATAGTTGCTTGTTCATCTGTTTTAAAGGCTAAAATATAATATAATGCAAATATATCTATAAAAATGTACCATCATTACCTGCCGCATTGACAGCAGTTGGAGGAGGTGTAGCTGGTAATTCATTAGGAGTTTCATCAAAGATATCAGGCACCACAGCATCATCAGTCGTATTGGCTATAAAATCTTGACAGACCACAAATAAAGAGAAGTTAACAAATATTGGACCCAGAGAAGTGGGAGAGTGATAATTTTAGTGATTTCAAAAAGACAAAAATTAGGCAAATGTGTTTGTACAAATTTAGCTACAATGATGTTATACAAATCCACAAAAAGCAAGGGGCTTTATATTCACTTATACAACATTATACTATCATACCCCACTTTAATGTGCACATTGAGCCACGTGAAAGTGTTTGATAAACATAGTTAAATACAGTATTTTTACCGTCTTATAGCAAAAGAGAAATTATTCACCTTTATAGAAATCATTCACCTTCAACATTACACCGAATTTGATTTTGAAATAAGGACATTTTAACGTATCCCACTTCTTTTTAAAACATTTCATGATTTGCTATTATTGCACTAACCTCTAGTGTTAACACTAAACTATAACTGTAAAGCTACAGTTCACCCAAAAATGAAAATTGTGCCATCATTTTACTCCTTTTAACATTTTGTAATTAACAAGACCTATAACAGTATCTTAAAACACTGACTAAAGAGTTATTTAACATTTGACTAACATGTATCAATATTTGAATCTTTATATATAATGTATTTTACTGAGCAATGCAGATTAAAATTAAGAATTTTTGCATTACTAAAAAAAACTTGTTTTATTTAAATAACATGCTGCATTAGAAAATACACATTGTCAGTATTCATTTCAGTTTGACTTTAAACATATACGAATTTCATTAGTACATGTCTAAATTGTGTAAAAGCACTTATAAATGAACTCATAAATGTTTATACTGTACCAATGAGGTCAACAGCCATTTCCTCATCACCAAAGCAGTCGCCATGGACACTGAAACTCTGATCAAACAAACCTTGATAAGACTGGATTTCCTCACCTTTGAACGGGAAATACAACCACAGACATCTATCATAGTTTTGCAAAATTTGTGTAAAAACATAAACTTGATCATTCAGAGGTGTTACCTATTCTCTCCATGGTGAGAAAGTGGTTCTCAAAGTTATCTTTGAGAGTAATATCTTCAGTGCGACACTGATTCAAAGTGAAGTGATCGACCACATCAATGGTGCTGGTGAGACATAACATGCCAAATAAGTCATAAAAACACTAGGCATACATCAGCACAAAATCTAGCTGTGAGCTGTTAATAAACATGATACTTGAGATCAGGCAGCTGGGACTCAAAGTCAGTGAAGTCCTCTGGTAGAGTGATAGTTTTTAACGTGGCCTCCATCGCATCCTCGGGCAGATCTGTCTGTCCTGTGAACAAAAATGAAATATTGTTGAGTTCTCATGCAGCGTTGCCTCATTCTGTTGTTACTGACAGATCTAAAATCAGAGCTGGCATATATTGAATGAGGCTGCATTCACCTGGCCTGAAAGCCACTTTAATTTTGACCAGCGCATCACTGCAGTCTGCGAGAAGGTATCTGGTCTTCTTCGAGTATATCCGGACAACTCCTAAAAGAAGGTGACCTGAAGTCCGCAGACCAACTTTCATCTGGTAATGAATCGTGGAGATAAATCACACACATAGGAAGAGACAATGATTAGTTTAGTTTAGCTTTCCATTGTTTTCTATCTCTAAAAGTGAGCACTAACCTAATTAAATGACTTGGTTTAGTGTTATTATGTATTAACCTGGTGAACCTTACCTGGGGTGATAAGATCTCTTTTATGGTGGTCTCTAGGTCACATTCAAACACGTGTGCTTTGGTTATTTTCTTCTCCCAGTGGGCGGCGAGCCATATCTTGGCTAATGTGCTTCGTTTAGAGGTGAAGATTTGGGCATAAAACATCGTGATGTGTGGCGCTCTGAGAAAATATACGTTACGTCGCCATGAGAGACTTAATGAACGTATTAGCGTTTAACACCACCGCAGCATTTACACAGTAATATAGGATTTTTTTTTTTTTTTTGTAACGTTACGTTAAATGTGTTGCACTTGAGTTCAGGCTGTCATTCCAAATTCCTTATAACGTTATATCGTTTGTTTATTAAGTTAGGCTATGTCTCAAAACACATTAACGTCAACTAATGTTACCGACCTAGGTGGCCTCAATATAGGCACCGTCATGCTGTCATGCTGTCCAGATGGACACCAAACGTGTTGTGCGCTCGGAATGCGCTTATGACACCAAATAATGTTGTCTAGGTAGGGAGCTCACTAGTTTTTGAGACGTCGTCTTGTGTAATGCTAGCCAAATAAATACGCCAGCTGTCAGTTTTTTCGTGTTCAGCAGTTCCACTATTTCAGTCTCCTACGAATTAGCTCTATTCGTTTATAAATGAATTAATAATTAATTAAGTCTAGACATCTCATATTGTTCTAATGTAGGCCATAACGTTACCTGTTGCCGCTCAGCGTGGATCAATACTAAAACAATTTCCCGCCCACTTCACGTGCGCTTTACTTCAATGCTAATGTTGTCTTTTTGTTTTTCTTTTTCTAACGTGAGTATGAATTGCGTCAAATTATGTGTTGTTATAGTTTCATTTTCGCCCCTTGCCTGTATGTGATTTGAATATTAGCATAAACGTTTTTTTTTATTAATGCTTTCAAAATGATTTTTATTCAAATGCTTTCAAATGATTTTCATACCACAGTATATACAACATCATACATTTAAGATTAAATTAAATATAAAATAAAATAATAAATTGGGGAAAAACATACAAAGAAAAAAGTAGGGGAGTAGGAGGCTTTTATATAATAAAACCACAATCATATTTACTACAAATATTAAAGGCTACCTCTTTATAATAATTTATATTTAAAAATGACCAATTGTGGATGGATTTTGAAAAATAATTACATTTATGAATGTAACATTTCAGCGAAAGCAACAAATGATTTATTACATAAGATATATTTTTATGATAGGATCAGTCTGCAACCCGGGTGTGTCTCACTCGTCCTGGAAAGTGAAGCTGCGGGCTCTTTGATCGCCCCCTTGTGGCTGGCTGCAGCACAGGTCATTAAACCCCGCACTCTCCATGTAAACGAATGGGATTCAGTCCAAATGAAAAAATATAAATTACACTTCCAATACAATTTTCAGAAATATGTTTTTTTGTCATTTAAGGTAGTTGTTATCACGCTGAAATATGTTCAATTGTTCGTTTTTGTGATAAGTTTGATTTTAGCTAGTAATGTGATGCTATAAAAAGGGGCGTCTATAAAAATGTTTGCGTGGTATATTCATAATTTTAAAGTGCACCATTTTACATTTAAGGTTGAAATGTAAGAAAATTGGTCCTAATTTTAGACACTATTTTCTTTTCATAGTGACAAAATATATACAATCAAGCCAAGTCGCTATTATTTGTATAGCGCTTTTAACAATTTTAACAATGCAACAATAAAATTGCAAAAAGTATTTTTGTATTTGTCACACAATCATAAAGAGTATAACCATCAGTGAAATGTGTTCACTGCTCCCCCGGCGGGGAGCAGTTGGGGGTTTGGTGTCCCCCAACTTGGGGGCTTGGGTCTCACCTCAGTCGTGGACAATTTCTGCCGGAGCCAAGTTTCAAACCCACAACCTCGGGTTACAAGTCCAACGCTCTATCCATTAGGCCACGACTGCCCCTAGCTTGTTTTTCATAAAACAAGTTCCCCAAATAAGCCAGGTTTATTTCAGTTATAGTCTGATTTATTGTTAGTTGATTTGGTTAAAACTAAGTTAGACTAACTGAAATAAGCCTGGCTTATTTGGTCAATTTGAGGTGAATTTGGTGAAGGAGTAGTTTGTTCCAAGTGCAGCAAAGTCAGATTGTAAGGGCTCAACTGTTCCAGTGGTCTTTTCCCGATGGCTGTCTAGGTGACGGGGTCCTCACTGGAGATCTGTCTCTGGGGTTCATCTAGGTGGACTCCACTGACGTTCAGGGCTGTAGGGGCTGTAGAGGTCATCTCTATAGAAAAGGGATCTGTCGCCAGCAGTTGATTTTGATATTCTGGGTATTATCAAATGGCCAGAGTTTTGAGATCGTAGTGGACGTGGAGGACAATAATGCGATAAGAGCTTGCTCAAGTACTGAGAAGCTAAACCATTCAGGGCTTTATAAGTAATTAACAAGATTTTAAAATCTATACGATGTTTAATAGGGAGCCAGTGCAGTGTTGACAGAACCGGGCTAATGTGGTCATAATTCCTGGTTCTAGTAAGAACTCTAGCTGCTGCATTTTGAACCATCTGTAGTTTGTTTATTAAGCGTGCAGAACATCCACCCAATAAGGCATTACAATAATCTAACCTTGAGGTTATAAACACATTAATTAACATTTCTGCATTGAGAGCATAGATCTCAGTTTAGATATATTTTTAAGATGAAATAATGCAGTTTTACAAATGCTAGAAACATGGCTGTCAAAGGAGAGATTTCTATCAAATAGCACACCTCGGTTCCTGACTGATGACTATGTGAAGGAATTTTTCCTTATGGGTATAAATCAAACAGTGAAACTTAGATTCAAAATGTATGCATTATATGTTTTCTCACTCATAGTTAGAAAAGCATTCTTTGTGTGATGATTTACTATGATTGGGAAGTGATAGAGGTAAGGAAACGCAGATGGTCATGGGGTCAAGGGGGCATTTGCCTGCCTTTTCTGTATAACCATTAATAGATAAACAACTTGGTATCTCTCCTGCAGGGGAGGGAAGAAATAGGGCCTTGAGGGAAAAGGACTATAAAAACAGGCTGGTACTGCCTTTTCCTTATCTCTCCTGACTGACTCACAGCTATGTGTGTGAGTGACGAGGGATCTTCTCTTGCAGGGGAATAAATACTTTATTACTATAATTTGGACTCAGAGCTGTCTCTTACTCAGTGATGATGTTTGTTAGAAAGAAATTGCCATAACAATTTGGTGTCAGACAGTGGGATTCCTTGGACGTGACTTCTGGACCTGACAGCGGACGGAGGCTGATCACCTTGGAGCTGAAAGTTCCAACCCTACCTCGCAAAAAGATTCAGAGACGAGGGACCGTTTCCGCTGTTGGGACCGGAGGGATCGACCACTGGAATCAAAAAAAGAACCCAGGTGGCACAAAACGACATCTCTGGTAAGAGTCAATTAAATTCAGTTTAATTAGGGGAGAAAGAGTGAAATTGAACCATATTGGCTGAAAACTGTTTCTGTGGTAGAGTAATCTGGGCACGAACGTCCAGATAGGCAACCTGAGATTAACTTGAGATCTGTATGGATCAAGAGGGTTTCAAACAGGTACCGAGGTTAATTGGGGTTAGAAAAAATCGAAAGATTTTGGTAAATCACAATTAAGAGGGCACTGATAGTGCAACCCGATCCGATTGCGGGATAAGAGAAAATCGGATCTGCTGGAGACGTCTAGCAGATTAAAGAGACGCGCGTGAGTAAATCCACAGAAAGCAGAAAACAGCCAGTATGGGGATGTCTCAGAGCAAGCTTGTGAAATATGATACACCGGTGTACTACCAAATGAAAAAATATTATGGTCAGAAATGCAAGATATTGAAAAAATTAATCAAGCATCATGATTTTCCCAAAGAGGGAACATTGAGCCTCACAAGACTGAAAGTGGTGAGGGACTCAGTTGAACAAAGTAGCGACAAACAACCAGATTGTTGTTGCAAATGTGTTAAACATGTATGTAAAAAATGTGAACAAACAGTAGATTGTTGGCTCAAGGAAGTAGATTGTTGGCTCAAGGAAGTAGATAAAAGAGAAAGAAAGCAAGTGCAGAAAGAGTTAGCAGGAAGGAAAAATGAAAAGTGTGAAAGTCTATCTGTATGCGTGTCTGCACCACCAGAACCGATTAACTCACAGTATGTTTGTGTTTCCCACATGAAAATACGGTGAGGCCGGCACCGCCAGAATACAAAACACACATCTACCCAATGGCTCAGCTGGGTGCATTGAAATTCGACCCCGACCTCGACTGTTCTCCGGCAAGACAACCGCAGCGCGAGACGCTGAATGAACAAGCACGAGCAGCGCGAGACGCTGAGCAAGCAGCATGAGAGGCAGCGCAAGAAATGTGGACTGTGTGTGCGAGTGGTGAACATGACTTTTTAGCTGCACGAAGTGCAGGTTGTGCAAGAACGATGGACACTGGGCACAGGATTGTCCAGAGGCGCGTAAGGCGGATTGAAACGAGAGGAACGGAGAACAGGAGAGGAGAGGGCGGGTGACAGGCATTCAGCCAGCTACGAAAAAGGGAAGTAAAAATGTATTGACACACACACAACACGCTCACATACACTGATTCAAATACCGCTCTTTGCAATGAAGAAATGCTTGCAAACCCTTTATGTGTGATTGTTGAAGGTTTGAATAAGGCTATTTGCAATGAAGAAATGCTTGCAAACCGTTTATGTGTGACTGCTGAAGTTTTGAATAATGCTGTTACTGATGAATGTCTGAGAATGTACAAAAGTTTAGGGTTTTTAAGGCTACCGAGATATCCCATGTTAGTTAACGGGACAATGATAGACTTTATGGTTGATTCGGGGGCCGCTCGATCCACCATAAGACCATGTGACTTGTCATGTGAACCAGGAATGACGGATTTAGTGTTTGAAAGCACGTCCGCGTCAGGGCATATCATTTCAGAAAATTATACTGTGCCGTTGAAATGTGAGACGGAGGGGGGCAGGGCATTGAAACATGCGTTTTTGTGCTCTGAAACCTGTCCGGTTCCGTTAATGGCCAGGGATCTAATGTGTAAATTAAATCTGAAACTCACTGCTGGGCCGTTTGGGATAGAGATAGAAGAGGAACAGCAGATGAGTTGTGCAAAATTTGAGCCACAGTGGGCATACGAGTGGCAGATAAGTGATTCTGTTTGGGCACAAATGATTTTGAAATTGGCAAAAGACCAAACAGTATCAGCTAACACAGAAAGTATGTTGCCTGACAGATTGCATTGCACGTCATATGTGGTACTTGAGCGTGAACCTCAATATGAGGAAGAGTGGTTTAACGGGGCAGAAAATGAGACAATAAGTTTTAATAAGATTTTCTGGAATGAAAATGTGTGTGTGCTTTCAGCTTGCCTGTCAGAAAAACAAATTGCTGTATTTGATAACGGGTAAGTCTGCGCCTCACTTATCACTAACCAAGGCCACCGAGCAGACATGGGCTGCTTTAGGCCTGTTTGTGAGAGAATGCATGAGAGCCACATGGGCTGAAAAGGGAAGAGGGGAGAAACACATTGAAGTATGTAGATGATTTATTGATTTATGCACAAGATGAGGTTACGTGCGTGGCTGACACTGTAACTCTCTTGAACCATCTGGCGAGAGAGGGTCACAAGGTCAGTCTAACAAAGCTGCAGTTTGTGAAGCAGGAAATAACTTTTTTGGGTCACACTATAACACCAAACAGTAAAGCTATCTCTGAGAAACGAATAAAAGCTATCAGAGATGTCCCAAGACCGATAACAAAGAAACAATTGTTATCATTCTTGGGAATGTGTGCATATTGTCGAACGTTTATTCCAAATTATGCATTTCTTGAAAAGCCCTTGAGAGCCCTGACAACAGGGAAAGGGCTGAGGTCATGTGACAAGATTGAAAGGCCTTTTACACAGATGGTAGACGAAAAACATGGATTTATGAGTTCGGTGCTCTTGCAAACCCATGGGGACAGATTAAGACCAGTCGCATATTTTTCATCGAAGCTTGATGCAGTGGCAGCAGGCTTGCCACACTGCCTGAGAGCTGTGGCAGCTGCGGAGCTGGCTGTGCTGGCTTCAAGGGAATTTGTGGGGTATTCTGATTTGACTCTGATGGTCCCACACGCGGTCTCCATGATTTTGCAAGAGCAGAGAACATCACATTTATCAACAGCCCGATGGCTGAGGTATCACACGATTTTGCTTGACATGACAAATGTAACGGTGAAAAGATGCACAACTTTGAATCCTGCCACACTTCTCCCTACAGAGGAGGATGGGGAGGAACACCATTGTTGTCTATCAGTGTTGGAACAGGTGTGTACACCACGTCCAGACCTGTTGGACACACCTTTAGAGAACTGTAACAATGTCCTTTTGTGGATGGGTCGGCGCCCAAAGATCCACAAACAGGCTTGAATAAGGTTGGTTTCGGTGACCACTGAATTTGAAGTCGTAAAGTCTGGCAAATTGCCATCAAATTATTCGGCTCAGGGAGCTGAATTGGTTGCTCTGACAGAAGCGTGTAAACTTATGGCAGACAAATGTGTGACAATTTACACAGACTCGCGTTATGCTTTTGGGGTCACGGACGACTTTGGCGCACTTTGGAAGCACAGACATTTTTTGAAGTCGGATGGACATCCGATATTAAACGCATCGCTTGTGTCTAAGCTTTTGGAGGCCATTCTTTACCAGACAAGGTCGCGATCTGTAAATGCGCAGCGCACACTAACGATAAAGTTTTATCTCCACAGGAAGCGCGAGGCAGCGGTGCGAAGGCAGCGGCAGCACAGGAGACAAAAGAAACGACTTGTGCTTTAGTATCTGTGACTAACCCTGATATTTCCCCTTGTTTACAAAGTATGCAGACTTTTCCACAGGAGCAGAAAACAATGGAGGTCGTCTGGCTGCAGTCTCCAGGGGTGTATGGATGAGTGTTGATGACATTCCTTGTTTGCCCAAACACTTCTTTCAGCATTGTGCTAAGTTGACACATGGGTTGGATCATGTGTCAAAGGGGATATGATAATGCAGATGAAGGAATTATGGTTTACAAAGAGGTTTACAGTGGTTGCTGAAATTTTTGCAAAAGATGTGTCACTTGTAACACACACAATGTGGCTAGGGAATAAAACACCCTTGGCATCTCAACCAGCTGCAGGCCCATTTGAATATCTAATGATGGATTTCATCGAATTAACCCTTGTGGGAAACAGAAACACTGTCTGGTGATGGTTGACATGTGGTCAAAATGGGTTGAGGCCTTCCAACCTCGAAACAAGATTCGGCAGCAGTGGCCAAGGCCCTGTTAACCGAGATTGTTCCGAGATGGGGAATTCAAGAAAAATCAGTTCTGACAATGGCAGACACTTTGTCAATGATGCAATAAAGCAGGTGGGTCAGTTCTTGGGAATTGACATGAGAACACACTGCAGCTACGCGCCTCATCAGGAGGGGCAGTAGAGACAGAACCAGACAATTAAGAACAAATTAGCAAAATGCTGTGAAGAGACGGGTCTGACTTGGCTTAAAGCCCTCCCAATTGTACTGATGTACATGAGAATGAGAAAAAGAGTGAAAACAAACCTGAGCCCATTTCAAATTTTGTTTGGTAGGCCACCATTCATGGGCATAGAAGGGGGTAAACAAAGGCTGCCATCAACGGATGTGTGTGAGAATGACATGTTGAATTACTGCAAAGAAATGTCTTGTCTGTTATCAAATATTTCTGTGCAGGTAAAAGCTGCCCAGGGTAAGGTTGCTGAGGCATTCCTGCACGAGGTCAGACCTGGTGATTTCGTGGTGATTCGTGATCACAGGAGAAAGAGCTGGAAATCGAAAAGGTGGCTTGGGCCTTTCCAGGTGCTTCTGGTGACGCACAAGGCGGTGAAGGTCGCAGAGAGGGCTACGTGGGTGCACGTAAACCATTGCAGGAGGGTGCCGCCCATTGCGGAGGCGGAGCAATCGCTGGAGGAGGTTCAACGCGAGTGTCAATAAATGCTAAGATCCAGTTTGAAAAGCCCTTGCATTGCAGCTGTGTGTTTAGGCGGAACCAGATATCAGCAGCAAGGAGGGGACTGAAGGGAGGAGGCAACTTTGATTGCGCAACCGGCATACTGATGGACACCGTAATCAACAGAACAGATAAGACTCTTAGTGCTTCAAAAACAGTACTTTCTCACACTCTCTGGTCATAACAGCACTTTTGATTCAGAGTAACTGAGAGAATGGAGCGTCCAAGGCCGTGGCACCCATTCAGAGTGCCAGGAATGTGTGACCTGTTTTAAGACCACATGCATAATGACTTTGTTGTCAGTAACAATTTGCTTGATAATACTACACTTCATAACAGGTCTGAAGGTGTTACCAACAGGAGATCAGACAAAAAAAAATATGATGACACAAGTAGCGGAAGTTACAGTGAAATGTGTTAATTGAGTTATGATGTTTCTATTTTTCTTCCTGAGAAGGATTGATATGTAAAGAAGGTTAAAAGCAGCAGTTATCCGTGTACGAGAGGACGTACAAGGAGAGGGGTTGAAACTGAGGGATTTTTTACATACTTTTAATATTTACATTTTATATTACAGAAGTAACTCAACAGTGATAAATTGATATGTTTATTTCCTACTTTGAACTATACTATTTCTTGTTTATACTATGGTGACTGAGGGTTCGGTTTAGGCCGAGGGTGCAACAGCAGTGCCTGTCCATTCAGCCCGGCTATAGAATAAAGTATTTACTTTGCTTGCTAAAACATTTAGGGTGTGTCCCAACAAAAACAGCCTAAGCATTTTTTCAAATTTTCAAAAACTTACTTCACAGGTTCAAGAAGAGTGATCATTTATGTGAAAATCAGAGATGAAGAGTATAAGTGTGATTTAATGGCTTGAACTTGTATTTATTATTATTTACTATTATTATTACAATGTTTGATTAATCAGTTATCAGAGAATGATAAAAAGAGAAGAATTGTGAAGGAATTTTTCCTTATGGGTATAAATCAAACAGTGAAACTTAGATTCAAGATGTATGCATTATATGTTTTCTCACTCATAGTTAGAAAAGCATTCTTTGTGTGATGATTTACTATGATTGGGAAGTGATAGAGGTAAGGAAACGCAGATGGTCAGGGGGTCAAGGGGGCATTTGCCTGCCTTTTCTGTATAACCATTAATAGATAAACAACTTGGTATCTCTCCTGCAGGGGAGGGAAGAAATAGGGCCTTGAGGGAAAAGGACTATAAAAACAGGCTGGTACTGCCTTTTCCTTATCTCTCCTGACTGACTCACAGCTATGTGTGTGAGTGACGAGGGATCTTCTCTTGCAGGGGAATAAATACTTTATTACTATAATTTGGACTCAGAGTTGTCTCTTACTCAGTGATGATGTTTGTTAGAAAGAAATTGCCACAACAACTAAGAATCGAGATTCTTATATCTTAAGAATCGAGAGCCATCAAGTGTTAGACAGCGTTCAAAGTTATTACTTGTGGGGGAGTTAGGTCCGATAATTAACACCTCTGTTTTTTTCAGAATTTAGCAGTAAGAAATGACTCATCATCCAGTTTTTTATAGTAAATTACCTTTATTTATATAGCGCGTTTAAAAATACAGATTGTGTCAAAGCACTTAACAGTATCAAATTGGAGGATAGAGTGTCAGTAATGTATAATAATAAGATTAAACACTCAATTTTCAGTTAAAGGCATTTCATTATTGAATTCAGAGATGTCATTGTCTAGCTTATTTTAGTTTAAATAGTATCTGTGAAATCAAATTAACGATAATCGCTAGAAATTAAGTCTCCCCAATTGAGCAAGCCAAAGGCGACAGTGGCAACCAAAACTCCCTCTGTGACAGAATGGAGAAAAAAAACTATATCGACTATGCATTCCATATATGTCAGGGTGTGGGTGATGAAGGACTTAGATGCAGAGTGTGGAAGAAGGAGAAACTTTATTCTCGCCGCAAGACACAAAATAACATAAACAATATTTAAATGGCTGCTTAGGAAGCCGAGATTCCAGAGCCGGCCGGCAGTGTCTGCGGGGCACACGAGCTGCTGGATCTCCGTGCTGTTAGTTCTGCCGCACAAGGGAACAGAGGAACAGGTAAGGAACATTCAGTGCAAACACTAGCAAGGACAAAACAATCTACTCACAATGAGGAGTAGAACACAGGGACATATATGGGAGAGGGGGAATGAGCGACAGGTGGGGGAGAGTCAGCTCGTGATCTGTGCACACCTGCTGCACGAACGGCACAGATTGCCCAGACCACGAGCTGCCAACATGACAAGACAACAGTGTGAATCTCACCAAGACACATTTAGCGATAATGACCTACTTTATCGGAGGTTGCGCGCTCTAGATGGCGCGTCTGATGTGTGGGTTAGTCAGCATGTTTGTTTTTTGTTTTCATCAGCATGGGTTTGAAAATCATATTTCACTGGTTTGGACTCATGTCATCGATAATTCGATATGAATATTCACAAAGCTGGAATTCTGTGCTTTGTAAAAGACCTACAACTTGAGAAGCAGCAGCACAGCATTCATCCAAAAGTGAGCAGAGAAAAAGGCACTCAGAAAATGTACAAATAAAGATAATTTTAGAATTACTATTTGGAGCATTGGGATCACTAGAAGAGGGCTTAACTAATTTTATGAAAATCGCAAATTCGACCAAAACTGACATTTTTCAATTCTTTTGCCTGTAGCTGAAAATTAGTGCGCACTCCGACTTATTTTGCTAGCAGGGGTCACGTATTATAGTATCAACTGGGAGTGATTCATCTAGTTTTAGCCAGGTTTCAGTCAAAGAGGGCACATCTAGTTTATGATCAGTGATAATATCATTTACAAAAAGCTCTTTCATAGAAAGGGACCTGATATTCAATAAGCCAAGCTTTATCATTTGTTTCTTTATATTATATACATTTTTTATTTGTTGAACATACATTAAGTTGTTAGTCATAGACTGGTTTGGACGTTTTTTGTATTTTCTAGTTCGGGGAACAGACACAGTCTCTATAGTGTGATATCTAGGTGAAAGGGTCTCTATGTGAGGGTCTCTTAGCTGACTTCTGTGACGTGAGGCGGCTAGCAGATGGTCGGTTTAGCCAGTCTGTCTGCTTCCTGACCTGGGCAGATTTAGACAAGTTAGACAAGTACGAAGGCTGTATCCGAAATCGCCTCCTATACTCTCATTCACTATTCCCTACATTAGTCCACTCATACAGTTCACTTGAAGCAGTGAATGAAAACAAGTGAGTGAATTAGGACACTGAGTGCACCGGAAGGACTGGCGCTTTTGCATAGTTTGCTTGCTGTTTATTAATCATTTGAAACGGGCAGATCCAGTAGTAAGATTAAAGGATTTATCTTGAACTGTCACAGAAAATTATGTATAAACCATAAAAGTCAATTTACAATTAATTTATACCTGTGTTGTATTACGCCGTGGATGAGCGCTTCTAAAATAAATGAATGGATGATTCAGCTGCGGGCGCCATCTTCTGGCGCGCGATTCTCACAGTGCATTGTGGGGATTCTCTAGCCGTTTAGTGTACATCGGTTGTACGCTCGTTTTTGCAGTGCATTGTGGGATTGAATGAGTGCACTCGAGAACATCCTACTATGGTTTTGAACACCACTTAAAA
The DNA here is from genome assembly GCA_027564155.1 of Gymnocypris eckloni scoliostomus. NCBI lineage: Eukaryota > Metazoa > Chordata > Actinopteri > Cypriniformes > Cyprinidae > Gymnocypris > Gymnocypris eckloni. Next base: position 665,750 of record CM050420.1, read on the forward strand.
TGTCTGTCCCCTCAAATAGTGCACTATTTGATGGTTTAGGGGGCGATTTCAGATATAGCCCTTGACTATGTGCCATATTTCTAGAGAAAAGAGCGGCACCACCCCAGGAGGGATGAAGACCATATCTAGAATAGACTACTCGTAGAATAGACAGCGAGTACTGTATGACATCAAACATACAAGACAGCTGATCCACACATGGACACTAATTATTGACTTTGAAAATGTAATTTATTACAAGTTAAAGACAAAAATGTAAACGTTTGTATTTAAATTACATGTATAAATAAATAAAAATCACATATGCCGATTGAACCCAATAGATCTCTATACTCTACTTTGCCTACTTGTTTTCTCTACTTGTGTTCAAGACTGTGGTAACATAACAGTGAATGATCTAAACCAGAGTTTAAGAGTTAAGCTTGCTTACTTTCTATACATCAAATCAAATAACTTTTATTGTCACATCACCACAGCACATGTGCCCTGATGAGTGAAATTCTTGAGAGTGTGCTCCAGACAGTGCAGAAACAATTTACATATAGACAGTACATACTTACAGATTTATACGGAAGACAATGTACAGAATACACATATATACACACGATATGCGAAGGTGCAGCAGATTTTACATAATCCGGATATGCAATGTCATGGATGTGCGTTGCATGGTATCCAGTGGTAGCAGATAGATTGTTGTGTTTGTGCAATGTGTGCGTGTAGTCCAGTTGAACTGTGTTAAAGTGCAGTGCATGGCATATCGTAAACACAGGTGTTCCTCATTTTGCACTTGACCCACTTACTTACCGCTGTCTCCTGGAGTCTTTCTCCCGCTGCAGACTTCGCTGAACCACGCCCCCTCGCCACATACCCCCACCGCCCGACTCAGGCCGGGAAGCCCTCCGGCCTGCAGCTCCCCCCCCCCATTCCTGGAGAGGAAGTCGGCTACAGTCATCTGCGTCCCCGGCCTGTGGATCACCTTGAATTTGAAGGGCTGTAATGCCAGATACCAGATATCCTTCATGCGGTGGAGCCACTGCAAGGGCGCGTGGTCCGAACAGAGGGTGAATTCCCGCCCCAGGAGATAATAGCGGAGGGTGAGGACCGCCCACCGGATCGCCAAACACTCCTTCTCAATGGTGCTGTACATCGTCTCTCTCTTCGAGAGCTTTCGACTGATGTACAGCACCGGGCGTTCCTCACCCCCTATCTCCTGGGTCAGGACCGCTCCGACGCGTCCGTCTGCAGCAAGAAGGGGAGAGAAAAGTCAGGAGAGTGCAATAGCGGTCCGCCACACAGAGCAGCCTTTACCTGGGTGAACACCTGCTGACACCGCTCCGTCCACGGGACCGTATCTGGGACCTCCTTTTTAGTGAGGTCAGTCAGCGGGCTGGTGAGCTCCGAATAGTCAGGAATAAACCTCCTGTAATACCCCGCCAGCCCCAGGAACTGCCTCACCTCCTTTTTGGTCTTGGGTCTCGGGCAGGCCGCAATAGCTGCCGTCTTATCAATTTGGGGACGCACCTGTCCGTGACCCAAGTGGAAACCCAGATAACGCACCTCCACTCGCCCAACTGCACACTTCTTTGGGTTGGCCGTTAGTCCCGCTCCCCTCAGCGCTCTCAGCACCTCCCGCAGGTGTACCATATGCCGCTGCCAGTCCTGACTGTAGATGATGATGTCGTCCAGATAGGCAGCGGCGTATGCGGTGTGCGGTCGGAGGATTTTGTCCATGAGGCGCTGAAAGGTAGCGGGCGCCCCGAACAACCCAAAAGGCGTGACAAATTGGTGCAATCAAGCGTTGTGAAGGCTGACTTTTCTTTGGATGAGGGTGATAAGGGATCTGCCAATATCCTTTAGTTAAGTCCAGTGTCGAATAAAACGAGCGGTACCCAGCCGATCAAGCAACTCGTCAACCAGCGGCATTCGATAGGCGTCGAACGACACCGCATTCACCTTGCGATAATCCACGCAGAATCGGACCGAGCCGTCTGTTTCGGTACCAAAGCGATCGGGCTCGCCCAGTCACTCGGGACTCTTCTATCACTCCCATCTCTAGCATTGCCTCTAATTCCGACTGGACCACCTTTTCTTGTGCTCCGGTAAACGATACGGCCGGCTGCGCACTACCATGCCCGGCTCGGTCTCAATATGGTGCTGGATAAGGTTGGTTCGACCGGACCGGGCTGAACACGTCCGCAAACTCTCTTTGCAACCGGGCTACATCGGTGAGCTGGGAGGGTGAGGTGATCCCCGGGGCCAGAGGGAGTGATGGAACCTTGGGGCTCGCCTCTGGCCGAGATCTTCCTCGCTACCTACCACCGTCGCCAGCATCACCGGCTCGACCTCGTTCCATTTTTTAAGGAGGTTGAGGTGCTAAATCTGATGTGCCCCGCTCCGATCCGTTCGAACCACCTCATAATTGAGATCCCCTACCCGCCGTGTGACCTCGAACGGTCCTTGCCACTTGGCGAGTAATTTGGAGCTAGAGGTAGGGAGTAACACAAGCACTTTATCTCCCGGCGTGAAATTGCGTAATCTGGCCCCCCGATTGTATAGCCGGCTTTGCTTGTCCTGGGCTTGTAACAAATTCTTCATGGAGAGCTGTCCCAAAGTGTGGAGTTTTGTTCTCAGGTCCAGCACATGCTGAATTTAATTTTTACTCTTCGAAGTCTCCCTCAGGACGTCCAAAACCCCGCGGGGCTGGCGGCCGTACAGGAGCTCGAAGAGGGAAAACCCCGTGGAGGCTTGTGGGACCTCGCGCACAGCGAACAAAAGGGGTTTCAGCCACTTGTCCCAATTTTTTGCGTCCTCGTGAACGAACTTCCGAATCATTGTCTTCAATGTACGATTAAACCGTTCCACCAGGCCGTCCGTTTGTGGGTGGTAGACGCTGGTGCGAACCGATTTAATTCCCAACAATCCGTAAAGTTCGCGAATGGTCCGTGACATGAACGCCGTGCCCTGGTCAGTGAGAATCTCTTTCGGGATTCCCACCCGGGAGATCATACTGAACAGAGCCTCCGCCACACTTTTTGCGGAAATGTTGCGGAGCGCTACTGCCTCTGGGTATCGGGTTACATAATCCACCAGAACTAATGCAAATCGATGCCCTCGTGCTGACCGCTCTTATGGCCCGATGAGGTCCATACCAATTCGTTCGAAGGGGACCTGCATTAGCGGAAGGGGGCGCAAAGGCGCTTTTGGCTAGGCCGGGGGATTCACTAGCTGACATTCACGACAAGCCGCACACCACCGGCGTACATTCTCGTGGATGCCCGGCCAAAAGAAGCGGGCCATTAAACGGTTTAGTGTTGTCGCCTGCCCCAGGTGCCCGGCCATAGGATTGCAATGAGCCGCCTGGAAAAGCATTTCCCGACGGCTTTTGGGTACCAACAACTGGGTTGTATCTTGCTTTGATTGAGCGTCCTGGGTCACTCGATACAACCTATCTTTTAAAATAGCAAAATACGGATAGGAAGGGGCCGTGCGGTCTGGAGAGGCCGGCCGTCAATGGAACGGACCTGTTCGAGCATTTCTCAGGGTCTCGTCCTGAGACTGCTCCAGGGGAAATCATCACGCTCCGTGAGGATTGACCTCTCGATCGTTCGATCCCCGGGCCGCCTCAGCGAGCCCAGGCTCACCCTCCCCGAGCGCCGGCCGCCTCCTCCCGGCTTCTCTTTTCCCCAGGAGGCATCCGCACAAAACTCCCAATAAAATTTTAACGAGGGCCAATTGGTTCCCAAAATCAGCGGATGCCGGAGGTGGGGGTTAACGGCCACCTCCACATTATGCTTTTGTCCCCGAAATTGGATGGCTAAACGCACTACTGGGTATTCCGCCACGTCCCCGTGTACACACCTCACCCGAACCATGCAGCTCATATCCAATGCCTCAGGCTGAACTAGGCTTTGATGGATCGAGGTTTGGTTACAGCCCGAATCCACCAAAGCCCAATACGTACCCCCCCTCATACTCACAGGTATCTGGTACCCGCCAGCCTGATCGGGGGCGGCCTGCGGGGCGTCCGGAACCCGGACCAGGGTCCCCACCTCCATCACCGGACACCGATCGATAAAATGGCCGGGTCCCATAGCGCCAACAGGCCGGCCCAGGCTTCCCCGCCACCCCAGTGGCGGGAAGTGGGACAAGGAATTGGCGTGGAGAGACTGAGGAAACGGGACCAGCAGCGGGGCTCGGGCCGGCCGACCCCGCCTCCCGGCCGTGGGCTCTTGCGGCCGTCGACTCCGGGGCCGGCCCTCCCCTCCATCGGGGCTGGGCTCGGGGAACCACGCCGGCACGGGACCTGGGGAGGAAAATAGGGGGAGACACAGAAGGGGAGGGGAGAGAGAGAGAGACGGACGGTAGGGTTTCGCCAACCCCATGGCACGCCACCATCTGGTCCTCTGCGAGTTGGATGGCCAGATCCAGCGACGCCGGGCGGTGGCACTGGACCCACTGCGCGGTCCTCTTAGGGAGCCGCAATAAACTGCTCCAGCACCACCTGGTCGATGATATAATCGACGCCACCTTCCCCGGCCAACAGCCATCTGCGGCAGGCGTCCCGGAGCTGGTGAGCCATCACGAAGGGCCGGCCGTTCTCCCCCAGCTCCAGCGACCGGAAGCGCTGGCGGTGCTGCTCGGGGCTCCGGCCGACCCGCTGGAGGATGGCTCGTTTCAGGTCTTCGTAGACCAGGAGGTTCTGGACTGGCAGCTGCTGCGCCGTCAACTGCGCCTCCCCGGTTAGCAGGGGGATGAGGCGCACTGGCCAGTCCGTTTGGGGCCACCCACATGCCGCCGCGGTCTTTTCGAAGAGGTCCAGGTCATCCTGCGGCCCCATCTTCTGTACCGGCATGTGGGTGGGCGGGGCCGGGGTTGTTGAACTCTCCCCAGCCCGAACCTCCCGGTCCATCCAGCTCCGGAGCAGCTCGCGGTCCTCCCGCTGGTTCTGGACGAGGGCACAGAATCTTCTCTCCTGGTCTGCCCTCATGTCCACCAGCGCCTTGTGGTGTTCCTGGTGGAGTCCCGTGAGCGATTGGATAACCTCCGCAAACGGCGATCCCGTTGGTGAGGACATGATGGCAGCGGCGTTCCGGCTTCCTTCCCCGGGTTTCGGCAACCAGTGTAACAATGTTCGTAAAGAAGGAAGGAAGCGGCCAGGGTTGGCTTGGCTTGGGAACGCCCCCCTCGCCACACTCATAAAGATAGCAAATTCAGGTTTCCATTAAACATTAATGAGGTGAAGCATTTGCCAGGGATTAGCAGGTCACATTACACATGTCTCTCAGGTTATGTTAACTCCAGACATGGATGCAAACAGATGCAAATAAACAATAAACATATAGTAAGAACTCACATCACCAAATGTATAAGAACATGGTGTGATGACGCATTCCAGCTACGAGTGTGACCGGAGCCTTTCCCACAAGCAATGGAAGTAACAGGTAAGAATTGACTACACAACAGTGATGCCATAAATACAACACTTTGAAAAGTCTTTAAAACCCATATTGTCAATGTATCATTATTGCCTATACAATAAATAATAATTAAACTGAAAACAAATCAAAACAAAGCTAAAACATTAGACCTATTGAGCTGAATTTTTTTGGTGTTTGCAATGTTAGTAAAGTCCATCTGTACATAATCCATAAATGCTCCATCAACAATGAGCATATTTTAGAATCATTGCACACTCACGCCTTCATATAAACAGAACATAAACACTGAACGATGTAAGACTGGTGCTTCAGTGAAGATGTCATTATCACGATCGTCATCACAATCTGACACTACAAAAAAGGATACTGCCAATTGAGCTACATTTTAAAAGTTGTAATGCCAATACATACACACAGAAATTATACAGTATGAAATGTGAGTCTGTGTGTGTAAGAAAATGTAACAAATGCTGTGTGCTTTTTCTAGTACCGTGACCTGGACCTGGTCAGGTCAAATTGCACACTGTGGGGGAACAGGTGTTTTCCTGCCATTTGAGTGTGGCCACATAATTTGATCCATAAGACTGATTCTGGTTTATTGGCCGAACAGCATGCAAAGTAGAAAGGCTTGTGCCTCTTCCTCTATCTTGTTTCAATGCTCTACTTAATAAATGATTGATGTAAACTATGTAAATTTAGGTATGGAAATTGTTGTTTGTATCAGTGGATATAGTGGTTTAAGCAAATTGGGGCGGGGGGGGAATTGTTTTATATGAGCCCAATCTACATCATCCAATCAAAAAAAAAAAAAACAACAACCTTAAATCACACGGGTCTCACTAAACAAAATATTCACGTTTCGTAATCATTGAGAACAAAATGATGTGACAATAAAAAATTAAAATCATAAACCCACTGAGGGCTTTATTCAAAATAACACTGAAAACCAGGATGCTCCGATACATAATATAGCCAAGGTTCTCATTTTGATTCAGGTCTGAGAAATGTGGGGGCAAGTCAGTGGCATCAATTCCTTCATCATTCTGCAATTGTCTACACATTGTAATGCACGAGGAACCCAGGGTCCAATGCACTTAATAATTCCTGACATTTGCTTTGAGGATTTCATGCTGGTATCTTACAGCAGTAAGGGTACCATTGACAGAGAATCTGACAGAGACAGAGAGAGAGTTCAACATTGAGAACATGGATTCAAAGCTCCAGCAAGCCAGCAGGTACATCAACATATAGATTAGTTAGCTGTTTGTCACACTTTAAGTCTTGTAATTAAGTATGTTCCCATTATAATCACTTAGGCCTAGTTGATACTAGTAATCTAGGCTACAACACATTATTATTTAATCAAAACCATGTCAATAGGAGGCCCATAAATAGTTAAAAAGGTAATATAAATATTGTAAATGAGGTAATATAGATTTATGCTGTATAATATAAAATGAAATGTCTAATACTTAAACTTCCATTGAATATGAGGCAGAAGCAGGCTCAGAGAGTGAGGGAGAGCCCACTGAGCATAAGCCAAATCAGACAGGTACAGGTAAGACTGTTAAACTGGAAGGGATATGCTAGAGTGTGATACAAAGAAAGATAGACTTTAAATTATTTGAATGAAAGTAATTATAACAGCATAAATTGAATTAGCACTGAGCCTAACAATTGTATTTACAATATGATTGTAAATGGTTTGTTATTCATTCTCTATATTAAGATGAAGCTTCCCCAGAGTCAACACAGCAAAGTAAAGGTGATGGTCTTGGAACTGAGCCATAGACAGAAAATGTTCAGATTGAGAAACAAAGGCAATACAATGAGACAGAGAGGGGAGAGACAGTGAGTTTTTGCTTCAGTTACAAAATCCATCAGATCCTGCCCATGTACATAACGTACAATGTGGCCTTTACTGAATTTACAAATTAAATAGGACCCTGTCATCCAATTTTGCCATTCCCAAAAAAATAACAAAGGACGTTCGTTTCAGGGACAGTGGTATGAAAAACACCCCTGGTTAGAGTATTCTCCTGAGAATGATGCAATGTACTGTTTCAGTAGCAGGCTTTTCATGAAGGATGAAAAGTATAAGAGCAGGACAGGTTGGAAGTCAGTGGGAGTAAGTCTGTGGAAGCAGGCTAAAGGGAAAATGAAGGAGCATAGCAGGACAGAGTCACACATGCTAGGCATTATTCGGTGGAATGCCTTTAAAAGAAAAGCATTAGATACAGCTTTGGAAAAGGCTGACTTTGAAATGCAAGCAGCCAAAGAAAGAGAAAGGCAAAAAACAGGAAGATTATCTACCGACTGATTGATACCACTGAGCCACAGGTGTTCCAGATGTAGCAGCACAAAGGGTTGTGGGTTCAATTCAATTGAACTTTCAATTGAAAGTTATTTTAAAGGTCCCTTTATCCTGATTATTCCCCAAATTATGTCCAAGAGGCTATACTCAACAAGTTGAAATTGAGTTAAATGAGTTAAATCTTTGAGCATTTTTAAACTGTTGGCAAATGTTCTTATTTGTTGAATATAAATGTTGAACTGAAAAAATTCATAGGGACCATTTTTTATTCCATTTCAGAAAATCCACTGTTTTGACACAGTCAGGAAGTTTATTCACATATGATTTATATTTGTAAATTTGCTTAACCTACAACCTCGTATATGCATCAGTTCAAATGCGTTTGCATACATGAAAATTATTTAGATTTGTCACTCAACAGTTGTCACATTATATCACCAATAGATATTAGAACTGCACATACTATTTTCCACAATGCAATCTACCACACTGTTCATTCTGAAGTTGTATTGGCACAGGTGGACATTTGTAACATGTGGAAATTTGGAAACATGGATTTGTTTTATTGTTTACTAAATTAATACTGATGGATGGATTGTATTTAGAATGAAATAATGTATTTGTACACTTTTTCTAAAGGGTGCTTAAAATGATTTAATATGAAGTATGGCTTTTTGTAAAATATATAATTTTATATAAAGTTATACAGTACATATTTAGATACCGAACAGCTCCAAACTGTTTTTTTGAGGATTCTATTTAAAGTACATAACACTATACTCACTAAAAATAGTTGGGTTACAAACAACCCAACAGATAACCCAATGGTGGGTTACTATAGCACCTACCTAATTTGGGGTTATTTTAACCCAATGGATTGGGTTATAAAATAACTAATTTGTTAGGTTATTTGGCCAAAATGTTTTAAAATGCTTTAACCATCCTGGTATTATTATTATTATCATCATCTTCATCATCATCATTATTATTATTGCTATGTAAATAAATAATAATGTACAGCATACAAATATATGGAAAATGCTTTATTTCCATTACAGTTAAAGTAGCAAATACTTCTATTAAATTAAACGACTGGTTAAAATTGTGTTATCAATTATTTTCTTAGGTTATATCAATTGTTTCAGTTTACAAGAAAAATACAAATTCACAAACAGAACAAAGCTAGTACAGACAATGCAATTACAGCTGCAACAGGTTTGGGATACTCAATGTTCAAAATGTAAAATTATTTAAAACATGTATTAAACGCTTTTTAAAAGACTGTCTTGCTTCAGTGCCATTTGCAAAGCACTTTTCTAAGTCATGGTAGAAGTTATTTTCATTTTACATCTTACTGTTGTAACAATGGATCAATGTCTGTTATACATCAATTTGATTATCTGAGTGTTACAAAAGTTGTGTTTGTATCATTGTAGATGGGTGTGGGAATTTTTGAACTCTTTCTGCATGTTACAGTGTTATGCTGGTGGGTGGTAATGTGAGTGTATCAATGACATACTGAATTAAATTTAAGTTATATAAAAGCATAACGATCTGTCATTTTCTTAAAAAAAAAAAAGTGTAGGTACTTTTCATGAACTTCTTCTGAAGTCCACGATCATCTCCACTTTTTTGAGTGTGTTAAGCTCCAGGTTTTTAAAACTGCACCAGACAGTCAGCTCCTTAACCTCCTGTCTGTAAGCAGACTCATTATGATTGCAGATCAGTGTGGTCTCATGTGCAAACTTCAGGAGCTTGACAGAGGGGTCTTTAGATGTGCAGTCATTCATGTACAGGGAGAAGAGCAGTGGGGAGAGAACACAGCACTGAGGATCTCCACTGCTGATCGTACGGGTGCTGGATGAGAATTTTCCCAGCCTTACTGGCTGCTGCCTGTCTGTCAGGAAGCTGGTGATTCACTGACATACGGAGGTGGGGACGGAGAGCTGTGTCAGTTTATTCTGAATGGTGTCAGAGATGATGGTGATAAAAGTGGAGCTGAAGTCTACAAACTGGATCCTTACATAAGTCCCTGGTCTGTCCAGATTCTGCAGGATGAAATGCAGTCCCATGTTGACTGCATCATCCACAGACTCTGTAGGCAAACTGCAGGGGGTCCAGTAAGGTTCCAGTGAAGGCCTTCAGATAAGCCAAAACCAATCTTTCAAATTATTTCATGGCCACAGACATTAGAGCCACAGGTCTGTAGTCATTTAGGGCTGTAGTCCAGTAATTTTGTGTTTCTTTGGGACGGGGATGATGGTGGAGCATTTGAAGCATGAGGGGTTAGAGCCCTTCGCACTAGAGCCCTGCATGGGCCTAAAATGTAGGCCCTATCCCGGCCCTGGCCCAAGACGCTCAGGCCCTAGCCCAGCCCATGTCCGACAGCTTATCAGAATTACCGACCAGAGTTCCGACCCAGGCCCATCTTTTTTTTTTTTTTTTTAAACAGCTTATACTATAATTTTTCAGCAATTAAAATACTTCAGTTTTGTATGAAATGGCAAAGTGATTTGTATTTCGTTTAATTATTTTAAGTTAATTAAGAAAAACATTTGGTGCATTTTTTATTCGTTAAATGTAAGTTTTTATTTTTTAAAGTAACGACCAGCAGCAGACAGTGAGCTGATCATAGCTGTCAGACTGTGTCTCTCCGTGTCTTGTGTTTCCCCTCTCGTGCCCATATATGGTTAGTTCCTGTTCCTGTTCTCATTTGTGTTCATCAGTTCCCAGCCCTGTGTCTTTAGTTAATTAGTCCCCAGCCCTGTGTTATCAATTACCTAGTTTAGTTTCCCCTTTAAGAGCCCTGTGTTTCCCTGCCTCTGTGTCGAGTCTTAACGTCATTCCCTGAGTGTGTGTACCTGTCTCCAGTGATCGCTGTTCTGTGTTGCATTAAAGTGTTTAAAGGAAGTTCCTCGTCTCCTCGTTCCTGGCACCCCCGTACACTGTGACAGAAGACTCGACCCACTTTACCGAACACCAGCATGGACATCTTCACCTTGAATCCAGAGAATGCACTCCTCACAATTGTTCAGGATGGTCGATCTATTGAAGAGTACGTGGAGGAGTGTCTAGCTCTAGCCGAGGGAGTTACATGGAGGGAAGAAACCCAGAAAACCATCTTCTGGGGTGGTCTAGATGATCATCTATACCAACTGATGCCGGCGTCAGATTCCACCTGTTCTCTTGGGCGCTATACAGAGTATGCACTCTGGCTCAGTGGCTCACCTTCATCTCCGCTGGTACCATCCAGCTCATCTTCGTCTCCGCTGGCCCCGCCCAGCTCATCTTTGTCTCCACTGGTCCCATCCAGCTCATCTTCATCTCCGCTGGTACCATCCAGCTCATCTTCGTCTCCGCTGGTCCCGCCCAGCTCACCTTCGTCTCCGCTGGCTACTTCCAGTTCGACGCTGCCAGAGCGCCGCCGAGAGCCCGCGCTTCCCGAGCGCCGCCGAGAGCCCTGCGAGGACTGCGCCCTCCTGTGCCTGCTCCGAGACTGCGCCCTCCTGTGCCTGCTCCGAGACTACACCCTCCTGTGCCTGCTCCGAGACTGCGCCCTCCTGTGCCTGCTCCGAGATAGCACCCTCCAGAGCCCCTGCTGGTCCCGTCCAGCTCTCCAGAGCCCCTGCTGGCTCCGTCCGGCTCTCCAGAGCCCCTGCCGGTCCCGTTCGGCTCTCCAGAGCCCCTGCTGGCTCCGTCCGGCTCCCCAGAGCCCTTAGCAACCACGCCGCCAGACGACCCCCCTGAGAGGAAGAGTCTCCCCAATAATTTTTTTTGGGAGGGGCTACCCGCCATGGAGGCCGCCCAAGCTCCCCGCTCCACCATGGCCTCCTGAGTCCCCGGATCCACCATGGCCACCCAAGCTCCCCGATCCGCCATGGCCTCCCGAGTCCCCTGACCGCCAAGGCCTCCTGAGTCCTCGGACCCGCCATGGCCGCCCGAGCTCCCCACTCCGCCATGGCCGCCCAAGCTCCCCGCTCCGCCATGGCCACCCGAGTCCCCTGACCCGCCATGGCTCCCGGAACGGGCGCCGCCCTGGAGGCCTCCTGTCCTGTCCTGTCTCCGTGTCCCTTGAGGCCTCCAGAGCGCCCACCCCCCCTCCCCGTTGGATGGTGTACGGTGCGGGACCGTTCGGGAGGGGGGAGTAATGTCAGACTGTGTCTCTCCGTGTCTTGTGTTTCCCCTCTCGTGCCCATATATGGTTAGTTCCTGTTCCTGTCCTCATTTGTGTTCATCAGTTCCCAGCCCTGTGTGTTTAGTTAATTATTCCCCAGCCCTGTGTTATCAATTACCTAGTTTAGTTTCCCCTTTAAGAGCCCTGTGTTTCCCTGCCTCTGTGTCAAGTCTTAACGTCATTCCCTGAGTGTGTGTACCTGTCTCCAGCGATCGCTGTTCTGTGTTGCATTAAAGTGTTTAAAGGAAGTTCCTCGTCTCCTCGTTCCTGGCACCCCCGTACACCGTGACAATAGCCTGTTTGATTAATTTCGACATGATAAATATATCTATATAAAGCTTTAAATTAGTACTTAACGAAATAAAACCTATAGAAAAAATACTCTTTCATTATAATCATAATCCATAGATGCATTTCTTAGAGGCGAGTCTAATGAGGAGATGGAAATTCGAAATCTGCAACTTCAGCCTTGCGACACCAACTTAGAAAACACTAGTTTATTGATATTAATCTAAAATTAGTATAAAATTTCCCCCGAACACACTCATGCTGACCCAACATCAATATCACTTTAAGCTCTCTGACGTGCACTCTCTGATGTGCACTGTCTCTGCTATACACATACACACACACACACGCTACTAAGAGGTAAACTTTATTATAGGCCTCGAATATAACTATCAACATCAACAATCATGCCCACAAATATCAAGCTGTATATATACATTAGCTGTAGCACAAACACGCTCGACATGTCGTTGTACAGGAGATGTTCCTGTTTTTCCAAACCTACAGTAAAACTACAGTAAAAATTGTCTGCCAGTTGTTGATTATCCAGAGTGCTGGGGGATGGTGTCTTGTAATTTATGTCTTTCAGACCTTTCCACACTGAAGCAGGATCACTAGAAGAGAATTTGTTCCTTAGCTTTCCAGAATAATTCCTCTTTGCCACTCTGATTTCCTTTTCCAGTGTGTATTTGGCCTCTTTATACAAGACTATATCCCCCTTTCTGTAAGCATCTTCTTTCGCCTGACGGAGCTAAGTTTTGCAATGAAACTTGGTTTGTCATTGTTGTAGGTTAAACTAGTCCTGGTAGGAATGCACATATCCTCACAGAAACTGATATAAGATGTTCCAGTCTCTGTGAGCTCGTCCGTATTGTTTTCAGCAGCCTCAAAAATACTCAAATAAGTAAGGTCAAAACAGGCTTTTAAATCTTGCTCCGCTTCGGTCACGGGTCAGGGTGCATTCCTGGCTCCCCCTGCTGTCTGTGTTGTCCTGTCTTTTTCAGCAGTTTGTGACAGGTGCAATCAGCACTGATTGGGCAGTGGGGCTGCGCCTGTCACAAGCTGCTTCTATTCCACCTCTCGCTCATTACCCTCTCCTTTATATTTTCTCCTCTGACTAGTCCTTGTTTTCAGTAGATTGTTTAGTTTTCTGTGATCGTGTTGTGCTCTAGGTTTACTCACATCTGTTTTGTCTATACCCCAGGACACGTAGAAAGAAGGACTGCCGCTCTCTGCCTCGCTCCACTCTTAGGTGGTCATTTCGCCGTTCTCTTCACAGTTATTTTTGTTGTGTGCATCATTGGAGAATAAACGCTCCGTTTACATCTATCCTCTGCATTTGAGTCCTCTCTTCTCATCGTCCCATCACAGAATCTACTGACCAAGTCATGGACACAGCAGAGGAGGATGAGATGCGACGAGCCCTGATGCACAGGGCGTTCTTCTGGGTCGTCATCAGGAGGAGATTGTGGCTTCCCGCCACGCTTACTCCGAGATCTTTCTCCAGCTCAACCAGTTGGTTGAGCGGTTTGCTCAGCTGCACACCAGCCCTTCAGTGGCAACCCCTCCTCCCTATCATGACTGAAGAAGTAACCGTCATGCTGAACCATGGCTCAATCCTCCTGCCCCTTACTCGGGTGAGCCCAACACGTCGCTCTTTTTTGTCTCAATGCTCTCTGACCTTCTCGCTGCAGCTGTCCTGTTTTCCCACGGAGCGTTCTAAGGTTCCTTTCACCATCACGCTCTTGGTGGGGCAAGCGAGAGAGAGTGGGGGGCGGCCATATGAGATAGCGAACAGGACTGCTGTTCCTCCTTTGACAGTTTCTCGGAGGAGCTCCGCAAGGTATTTGATCGCTCAGTTCAGGAAACTGAGGCGGCACGAGCCTTGGCACTGCCACGACAGGGAGAGAGTTCAGTTTCCAGCTATTCGATCGAGTTTCGCACGCTCGCGGCGTCCTGTGGCTGGAACGACAAGGCTCTGTGGGATCACTTTCTTCACGGTCTTGCCGAGCACATCAAGGATGAGATATATTCCCTGGAATTACCCTTGAGCCTGGATGGACTCATCGATCTCGCCATCCGAGTGAATAACCGGATTTCCCTCCATTCTCATCATCGGAGGAGCGGGTTTCCTCCTGAGCTTGTCACTAGAGCCGCGTCAGGAGCGGCGAGTGACACGCCTACCCAACATCTCGTTTTTTTCCGAGGAGGAGCCGATGCAGGTCGGGAGAGCATGGTTGACTATCAGAGAGCGGCGTTATCGCCTAGATAACCAACTGTGTCTCTACTGTGGGGAGGCAGGTCACGTGGCAGCGTCGTGCCCGGCAGCTAGGCAGCGCTCACTGCTCAAGAGAGCACGTACGGTGAGCGTCACTGGCACTCAACTTCCCTCTGGTGGTCGTTGTGAGTTCCAAGCCTCGTTACTGTTTAAAGGGACTGTTTATCAGGTTGCAGCTTTGATTGACTTGGGAGCGGAGGGTGATTTCATGGATTCTGGGCTGGCCATACACTTGGGACTTCCATCTGTGGTCCTGGCTGAGCCTATATCGGCTAGAACTCTTTGCAGCACCCTTCTCACCAGGATTACTCATGCCACTAAGTTTGTCACACTCACACTTTCTGGCAATCATGCTGAGGATATTCGTTTCCTCCTCATCCATTCACCCACTGCTCCTGTGCTTTTGGGACACATCTGGCTGGTTAAACACAACCCCCACATTGACTGGGCTCTTAACTCAGTGCTGGGTTGGAGTCCTTTCTGTTTAGCTCAGAGTTTGGGTGTTGCATTTTCCCCTGTAATGTCTTGTTCTGTGTTGAAGGAGGAGCCGGTGAGTCTGGCGGATGTAGCGGAGGCTTACCATGACTTGAGAGCGGTATTCAGTAAGTCCCGAGCTTCATCTCTGCCTCCGCACCACCTGTACGACTGTGCGATTGACCTGTTGCCTGGCACTTCTCCGTCCAAGGGGCGCCTTTACTCTCTATCTAGGCCTGAGAGGGAGGCCATGGATAAATATATCCACAATTCTCAGGTAGCAGGCATCATGCGACCCTCTTCCTCTCCGGCTGGGGCGGTTCTTCTTCATGGGGAAGAAGGATGGTTCGTTGCGCCCCTGCATAGACTATCGGGAGTTGAATGACATCACAGTGAAGAATCATTATCCTTTGCCATTGATGTCATCCACCTTCGAGTTCTTGCACGGGGCAGCCATCTTTACGAAGTTGGACCTTCTCAACGCTTATCACTTAGTTTGGATTAGTGAGGGGGGCGAATAGAAGACCGCTTTTTT
Organism: Gymnocypris eckloni scoliostomus; assembly: GCA_027564155.1. NCBI lineage: Eukaryota > Metazoa > Chordata > Actinopteri > Cypriniformes > Cyprinidae > Gymnocypris > Gymnocypris eckloni. The sequence continues at coordinate 681,254 of CM050420.1, forward strand.
TACACCCCCGCTGGGCACTTTGAGTATTTGGTCATGCCTCTTGGGCTTTCCAACTCCCCGGCGGTCTTTCAGGCACTCGTCAATGACATGCTCAGAGACATGGTCAACCGATTTGTTTTTGTTTACTTCGACGATATCCTGATCTTCTTCCAGAACGAGCGCGATCATGTCCAGCATGTCAGACGAGTGCTCCAGCGGCTACTTGAGAATCGTTTATTCGCCAAGGTGGAGAAGTGCGAGTTTCACGCAAAGTCGATTCCGTTCCTGGGATATATCCTCTCTTCCGAGGGTATCTGACTGAATCCTGCCAAGGTAAAAGCAGTTGCTGATTGGCCCAATGCAGAGAATTGTAGAGTGGTCCAGCGATTTCTGGGGTTTGCCAATTATTACAGGCGTTGCATTCGGAACTTTAGTCAGATCGCCCTTCCTCTGACTGATCTCACCTCCACTAGGATGCGATTCAGTTGGTCATCACAGGCCCAGACTGTGTTCGAGAGTCTTAGGAGTCGCTTCATTTCGGCTCCCATTTTAACCACACCAGACCCGTTGGAGTTTTCATTGTGGAGGTGGATGCATCAGAGGTGGGGGTTGGGGGTATTTCATCCCAAAGATCTCCCTCAGACGAGAGAATACATCCCTACTCCTTCTTTTCTCATCGTTTAACCCCCCGGGAACGGAATTCCGACATCGGGAATAGGGAGTTACTTGCTGTTAAGCTGGCACTGGAGGAGTGGCGTCACTAGTTAGAGGGCACAGGGGTTCCTTTTCTATTTTGGACTGACCACAAGAACCTTGAATACATCCGCACCACTAGAAGACTAAATTCTTGGCAGGCTCGCTGGGCATTGTTTTTCGGTCGGTTTAGGTTTACCATCTCTTACCGCCCTTGGTCCAAGGATAGTAAACCCGATGTGTTGTCGCGGATTTTTGAGACTGAGGCTAGCCCCATCCTCCCCGTGCCCATTCTGCCTCCCAAACGGGTGGTAGCGGCAGTCACTTGGGGGGTGGAGTCCAAGGTTCGCACGACACTACTATTCCTGTGGGATGCCCAGAGGGTCTGTTGTTTGTGCCCGAGTCAGTCCGAACTAGCGTCCTACAGTGGGGACACTCCTCCAGACTAGCTTGCCACCCAGGAGCTACTCGTACCTGCATGTTGATCAAGCAGTGGTTTTGGTGGCCGTCCGTGACGCGGGATGCCCGTTTGTTCATGTCGGCCTGTCCGGTTTGCGCTGCGGGGAGGGGCTCCAATCGACCCTGAGCAGGGCTACTCCAGCCACTGTTGGCCCTGGCCACAAATAGCGATGGACTTCGTCACAGTCCTACCCCCGTCTTGTGGCATGACGGTAGTCCTCACTGTGGTGGACTGATTCTCTAAGGCGGCTCATTTTATTCAGCGAGGGAGACAGCGACTGTTGTCTTGGATCACGTTTTCCGTATTCATGGCCTCCCGGTGAACGTGGTTTCTGACAGGGGTCCCCAGTTTGTGTCTAGGTTTTGGACAGAATTCTGTCGGCAGCTGGGAGCGACTGCGAGTTTATCCTCGGGTTATCACCCACAGACTAACGGGCAGGCCAAGAGTGCTAACCAAGACTTAGAGAGAGTTCTGCGCTGCGTGGCATCTGCCGAACCGTCATCTTGGAGTTCCAGATTAACCATGGTCATAACTCTCCTCCGGTCTCGTCTACGGGTCTATCTCCCATCCAGTGCTGTTTAGGCTACCAGCCACCATTATTCCCCTCCCAAGAATCCGAAGACGTTGTTCCGTCCGAGCATGCGTTCATTCAGAGATGCCTCCGTACTTGGAGGACCGCCAGAGAAGCCCTCACCCGGACTGGTAAGAGGAACAAGGCGTCGGCCTCTTTTCAACAGTTTGTGACAGGTGCAATCAGCACTGATCTGGCAGTGGGGCTGCGCCTGTCACAAGCTGCTTCTATCCCACCTATCGTTCATTACATTCTCCTTTATATTTTCTCCTCTGACTAGTCCTTGTTGTCAGTAGATTGTTTTGTGTTCTGTGATCGTGTTGTGCTCTGGGTTTACTCACGTCTGTTTTGTCTATACCCCAGGACGCGTAGAGAGAAGAACTGCCGCTCTCTGCCTCACTCCACTCTTAGGTGGTCATCCTGGGCTAGTGCTGAGTCTTGGTCAGTAATCAGCTCGTTGGGTCCGCATCTCGCTGCCGACTGTAGCTGCATTACCCGAGAGACTTGCTTGCCGTTCTCTTCACAGTTCATTTTGTTGTGTGCACCATTGGAGAATAAACGCTCTGTTTACATCTATCCTCTGCATTTGAGTCCTCTGTTCTCCTCGTCCTGTCACAGCTTCGTTAGTACGTCTTTTAACAGTTCTTAATACAGGTTTAGCAGATTTTTATTTCTGCCTGTTGGTTGGTATACGATGAACCAAACAGTGATCAGATAGTCCTAAAGCTGCCCATGGGAGAGAGTGATGTGCATACTTTATCGCTGTATAACAGTGATCCAATATATTACTGTTTCTGGTGGGACATGTGGTGTGCTGTCTGTATTTTGGCAGTTCGCGAGAGAGATTTGATTTATTAAAGTTCCCGCAAATTATTAAAACAGAGTCCGGCTATTTTTGTTCGGTGTCTGTGATCGGATCAGCGAGTTTCTTTAAAGCTGAGCTCACGTGCGCTTGCAGAGGAATGTCGACACTCACGAGAATGAAGGAACAAATCTCCTGTGGCGAGTAGAACAGTTTGCAGTTAATGAAGAGCGTTTCTAGATCTGAACAGCACATTCTTCTTTATCTATCAATTGAAAAACAGAGACATGCATTGTTTATGGTTTTGTGGATTCCATATACTATTTTAATTGACTAACTTATTTTATTTAGTACACCAAAAATCACGCTATGAAAAACATTAAACATAAATCATTCCAAATAGCAAACAGATTAAAACAGTACTACATTATTACAAGGTTATGACTTCACACAAACACATTACAAAATAAATATTAGAACATGATATATAAAACAAATATAAACTACTACTAATAGTAAACTTACTATTTAAAAATAAGTTATAGCGTACTTGATATTTTCATTTTCACAAACTGTTACATGCAGTGTAATATATCTATTATATGTGTAATAGTAAATACAATTATTATTGTATATTTATTATTGTAAGAATTAAGGTAAAATTTAAAATATGATACAAACTTTTTTAACTTTTCAAATGTGATTATATGTTTGTGCTGTAACATCCTCCTTTCTAGTCTAGAGGAATTGTGGAGGCGTAACAAGGATAAATAAACTAACTAGTTTAAAATATTAAAAGGTGGTAAAAAACAAAGAGGAGAACACACTTCTATACTCTGGAGTGAAAACACAACAATTCTTTAAAAGAAAGGTAACTGCCATTTATTAAGTATGGAACATAAGTTGTAACAGAAAACAGGGTTTCAATTAGAGTGAGTGTAGCCTAAAATAACAAACAAAACATGGCTAACTAAGGGTTAGAGGAGCTGACTAACTTACACACAAAACAAAGATGAAAACCAACAACATAAACTTCCCTCAGCACCCTCTCTTATTAATAACCATGAGAAAATATGTAAAAAATAAAATAAACAAGGCACTCACTCTCTTCAAGATGGTTACTTAAATAACTATATGCAATTTTTCAGGTTTCAACAATAAAAAGAAGGCTTCCAGTTATCCACTCTGGTTAAAAGGGCTACTTACACACAGCCCACATACCCTTTTAGCTACTCACACAGGCTAGGTAAGCTAGTTAACACACAGTCAGCAGATAGGAATAATCACATTACCTTAAAGAAAAAAAAAAACTCACAAGGATTTAACTATTAAGCAGCCCTCACAAATGAGGATATATTCCTAAACAATACAGGCCATTAGCATTAGCAGACAATAAGTTTCAGTCAAGAGCTGGGGAGAAGTGATCCTCCTTAGCAGTGTTTGAAGGCTACATGTATACTTTTCAACTCTGTCTCAGGCATGCTCACAACGAGCGACAGCTGGGGGTAATTAACATGAGAAAGATAGTGAGGGAGAGACAGAGCACAAAACACAACCCAAGGTACAAGGCCAACATTTATACTAAAAAGAAATAAACGCCCTAGGGCGTACTATTTCCACCACTAAGATTGCAGACCAGAGTTCAATGAGGTTTCTGTCCCGCTATTCTACCACATGTCAATTAAGCAGTCCCATCCACAGATCCACAGATTCTTACTGAACTGGTGAATTGATCTGTACGCAGAAACATAGCAGAGTCTCTGTTCGTGATCTTTTAGTTACAGTTATGAGATAGAAAAGAGTGCTAATTTAAACTTTCTTCTAACGTTACTCGCAAAACTCCTGGTATGTTTATGTGTTGTTTATGTGTTTTAAAGTTAGTCCATGTATTGTAGAATAACAGTTAGCAAGTAAACCTTGTTTCATTTATAAAGAATTATGTCTTGGGATGTGTAATTCCTTGTTCAAACTATTTGCCAAGATCGCGTTACCTAGCTCAAATTAAATAATGCCCTTTTATTTAGTATTATCGGTGGCCACGAATGCAAGATAAACTAAATTGTTAAAGATATACTGATGTTAATGGTCACTGGACGAGTCGTTAATAAAGTATAAATCATAAGTTAAAGATTAATATTACTTTACTCAAAGCAATATTGTATATGTAATTAATGATTCCCCAAAGCTGAAATAACAGCTTCATAGTTTCATTACAAACTATACATAAAAACATGTTCGTTTACTTCATTAACAGATATGGGTGTCATGCCATAACATTTTTAATTCGACTGACTTTATTTAATGTGAATTTAACATGGAAAGTTAATGTGAATACAAACATTGCAAGTTAGGCTACTAGTCATAAAATTTTCATTTGTTCAGAAAGAGAGCAAAGAACATTTTCACTGACAGTCTAGAGTTCGAGCACTCTCAAAAACTCTTTAAAACCACTGAAGCGGTTTACACTTTGAAATGAATATATCACAGATTCGAAAACACATTTGCACTTTGTTATTTCTAACGAGAGAATTCACCAGAAAGAGGTATTCAGTTAGTGAGTGAGTGAAGAAGACACTGGCATTTTAGCGATGACTCATCTTAACACCTCTATTGCATTGCATCCATAAGCTCAACAGCATCGTGTATGATTGGTTATAATGCACAGTTCTGTAAAAATATGTCTGTCTCTAGCTCAGCACCAGCCAGCAAACGCAGATTAGAATTTAGCAGCTGATGATATGATGCACTGAACATTATAATCACGCCAGTGCGATTGCAATAAATATAGAAGTATTTGGATATTTAGTTTTTTGTCTTTTGTAAGCTGCATTCAAAATCCACTTGGCTCAAAAATCTGAGGGGGCACATGCCCCCTAACTTTGAATGGACATGACGCCTCTGACCACCACTGATTTTAAAGTTGCAGGGGTGCATGGGGAATCAAGCTTAGTGTCTCGTACAAACTTCTTTAGCATGTTGACATGGCATACCCTAGTCTTACGCCGTCTGTCAGGAGTGTTGTTGATATAGTCTGTCTCCTTGAGTTTCTCTTTCACAGAGAAGAGACCACAGAACTTGGCATGCAACGCTGAACCAGGCTTAGGCAAAAGAACAAGAACTTCATCATTGGGCTGGAAGCTGCAACAGACACTCTTCATATCATAGAGTTTCTTCATTTTAGACTGGGCAGCAGCTAAGTCTTCCCGGGCCAGATCGCGAGCTCTGTGTAGATATTCTCAACATGAGCTTACACAATCAGGAACGGGCACAGGCAGTGCATTTTTAGCTAAAAGCTGCTCGCTCAACACTTTGAGTGGTCCTTTCACACTGTGACCAAAGACGAGATCAGCAGGGCTGAATCCAAGTGACTCCTGTTCAGCTTCCCGGACAGCAAACAACAGGAACGGCAAAGATTCAGCCCAATCTTTACCACTTGCTAAGCAGTAAGTCCTCAACATCATCTGTAAGGTTTAGTGAAACCTTTCTACTGCCCCTTGAGACTGTGGGTGACAAGCACTCGAAAGTTCATGCAAGAAGCTTCCAAACTGCTTCCGCGTTTGCATGAACAATTTTGAGGTAACGTTTGGGCCTTGATCAGTCTGTATAACCTTTAGCAATCCAAAGACTGCACAGAATTTGATTAGCTCTCGAACAATAATAGGAGCTTTTATTGAACGTAATGGAATCGCTTCAGGGAAATGGGTAAATGTGCATATTATAGTCAAAGTATTCATGTCCTGATTTTGATTTGGGCAGAAGACCAACGCAGTCTAGCAACAAACGTTCAAAAGTTTCTCTGATGACTTGAATTGGGCATAAGGGAGCCATGGGGAGTTTATGGTTAGACTTACCAGCTATTTGGCAGAACGCGCATGATTGGCAGAAATTAGAAACTGCAGACTTCAGTCTAGGCCAATAAAAATAGCAGGACACAGACTTAAATGTCTTAGTAACACCTAAGTGTCCTGAGAGTGCATGTTCATAAGCGACGATCAAAGCAGGTACTCTGTACTGCTGAGGCAGAATGATTTGGTGGACTTCATTAAGGGAGGAATGAGCAGTGTGTCTCCAACGGTGCTTTAAACGTACCCTTTCCTAAAAGTATTTAACTTTATCAGGATTTTTTTTTTTTACATTTGCAACAGACTCAATACAACAGGCCAGAGAGGGATTGGTTTTCTGGGCAGAAATTAACTGTTCCCTGCCCATTTGAAGTACAGGCTGCAGCCCAGGAGCAGCAGGGCTCTCTGGGTACGCAGGAGAGGTAGCTGGAAAGTTTCGCACAAGCAATAAATAATTATTCTGCTTTGGGTTGCTACTCACCAAAGGTCTAGGAAAAATATATTCTCCCATGAGATCGTTTGCTAAAATAAGGTAGACGCCTTCAATGGGTAATTGTGCACCAACTGCTAACATTACAAGACCTGTGATCAAGCCAGACCTGAGGTACAGACCGTGTAACGGCAGGTTAAGACATCAGCTGCTTATTCAGCGCACTAAAACATTAGCAATCCAAAGACTGTGTACTCAGCAGCAGGAGGTAACACTTTCTCACAAATCAGTGATTTGACTGATCCAGTGTCTCAAACTGGCCATTAGCATGAGCAGACACAAGGCATTTCAGTCAAGAGCTGGGGAGAAGTGATCCTCCTTAGCAGTGTCTGAAGGCTACATTTATACTACTCCACTCTGTCTTAGGCATGCTCACAACGAGCAACAGCTGGGGGTAATTAACCAGAGAAAAATTGTGAGGGAGAGACAGAGGAGAGCACAAAACACAACACAAGGTACAAAGCCTAGATTTATAATAAAATTACGAAATAAATGCCCTAGGGCGTAACGCCTCCACCACTAAGATTGCAGACCAGAGTTCAATGAGGTTTCTGTCCTACTATTCTACCACATGTCAATTAAGCAGTCCCATCCACAGATCTTGATAAGGCATCTGCGATAACATTGCCAGTACCTCTGATGTGCTGGAACTGGAGGTTACTTCTAGGCATGAAGCATGGCTCTAGTAGGTATGCCGGAAGTATGGCCCTGCGACGCAGCATCTCATTCCCTCGGGAAACCATGCTTACATACGTAACCTGGGACGTTCCCCTCTGGGAACTCGAGCTGCGTCAGAAATGCTAGGGGAACGAAATATCCTCGCCACCAGACTTGCAAATCCCTGCCTAGTGTGGAAGAGCACATCTATGGCAAGAGAACAGAAGAGCCAGGAGTGGCTCGCAAATCTTTGTCAAGAACATGACGAATGTGAGGGGCGTAGACCACCCTGCAGCGTTGCATTACCAGAAAGGCCTTGGAGCTTGGACCTTGAGTTGAGTGAGCCTTGGCTCCTAAAGTCGAGGGGAGATCAGAGGACTCAAGGATATAGGATAGCATCCTGATCCACCACTTAGCATAAGCTTCTCTGGCCTCAGTGCACCAGAGGAAAGTGTAACTAGAGGGTTTTGCCTACTGAAAGGCCACCAAGAGGGGCATGGTCGGCCGCTATAGCCACCACATAGACCTTCAGGGAGGAGTGGGCTAACCCTGCGGAGAAACGGGCCTGCAAGAACTCCAGCCCTGTATGGGCAGTTGACTGGATCAAGCTTCAGGGAGTACAGTTTCCTCATTGAGGGAGCTCTAGATTGAAGGATGGTCTCAGCAACCTTAGTTGAGAGACCAGAGGCTATGAGTTGTGCCCCCTCCTATTCTGCTGGAAGTAGCCATCAGAAGATGGGTACACTGTAGTCATAAAAGGATGGACATGGTCAGCAATGATACTCAGGTAGACTGTGGCGTTTAAACAATGCTCAATTGGTAATAAAGGTGCCCAAAGTGTGCCAAGAAAATATCCCCCACACCATTACACCACCACCACCAGCCTGAACCGTTGCGACAAGGCAGGATGGATCCATGCTTTCATGTTTTTTACGGCCAATTCTGATCCTACCATCTGAATGTCACAGCATAAATCGAGACTCATCAGACCAAGCAATATTTTTTTAATCTTCTATTGTACAATTTTGGTGATCCTGTGTGAATTGTAGCCTCCGTTTCCTGTTCTTAGCTGACAGGAGCAGCACCCGGTGTGGTCTTCTGCTGCTGTAACCAATCTGCTTCAGGGTTCGACGTGTTGTGTGTTCAGAGATGGATTCTGCATACCTTGGTTGTAACGAGTGGTTATTTGAGTTATTGTTGGCCTTTCTGTCATCTCCAACCATCTGCCCATTCTCCTCTGACCTCTGACATCAACAAGGCATTTTCGTCCACACAACTGCTGCTCACTGGATATTTTTTCTTTTTCAGACCATTCTCTGTAAACCCTAGAGATGGTTGTGTGTGAAAATCCCAGTAGATCAGGTTCAAGAAACCAGTTTGAGATGATTTGAAATTTGTGATATGGTGCATTATCCTGCTGGAAGATAGCGTGATGCTGTCATGTCAATATGGACCAAAATCTCTAAGTAAGGTTTCCAACACCTTGCTGAATCTATGTCACGAAGAATTAAGGCAGTTCTGAAGGCAAAAGGGGGTCCAACCCCGTACTAGCAAGGTCTACCTAATAAAGTGGCCAGTGCGTGTAAATAATGTGAGTTAGAATAGACATCCATAAGGCATCAAACATACAAAATGCTGATCCACACGTCACAAATATATATGGATTACTTGGACACTAAATAATTTTGAAATTGTTCTTTATTACAAGTTTGAGAAAAACTGAAGCATTTTTATATCACATTTAAATGTAAATATTAGCATGTAAATATTTAAACATTTATATATATTTAAATCATTATTTTGTTCTCAAAAAGCACAGTTTCTTAATGCAGAGTGAACCCCATAATATATCTCTACTTTGCTTATGAGCTTCTTTAAAATTGTGGTAACTTAAAAGAAAATAATCTAAACCACTAACAGAGTTTAAGAGGTAATTCTCTATACACAAAGACTTATATCTAAGACCTACTAATGGTTTGGGTGTAATTCTGAATAGATGTTTGAAAGTATGCGGGAGTATTTTTCTGTGCTTGAAATATTATGATGTAAGATTTTGGTATGAAATAACTGAAGAGAATTCCATTTATACTGGATATCTGGGCAACTGCATTTAAAATGACAACGTATTTGCTTTTGGTAGTGAGGGCTACTGTGAAATATGCAATCCAGGTCAGATAGAAAAAAATGATACTGAAAGTTATTGACTTAGCCTCATTGTAATTTTTTGGCAGATCTCTTCCCATGTAAGAAAACAGGAGACTCAGGAAGCCAAGAAACCAACATATAAACACGACTATGGTTAAGGTTATAGAGTTCGTCCTTTCACAGATGAGTAGAAGTTGGTCTTTAGAAGTCCATGTGTCTGTGACGAGTTTGACAGGATTGACAGTCATCCATATCACACAAGAAATTAAATGAATAAAAGAAGAAAATGCAACAAAGAGCCACTGGCCATTGTGTTTTACCCAAAGGCTGTACACTTTAGGGAACTGAGCAGCCATTTTAAAAACACAAACAATTTGAAAGGAACGGACAGTCAAACAGGAAAAATAGACAGTGAAAAAAAAAGCAAATATAACATTTCTCAGGAGACAGAATACAGATGTGGGTTTTCCAAAGAAAAAGAACACACTTATGCTAGACAAAATCATACTGGTCAACATGAGGAAACACATACTGCCACCAGCAGACTTTACCACTGGTGTGTCGTAATGATAGGCAAAAAGGCAAAATACAGCAATAAGGAGAGTAATTTGGAATACAGTAGAGATCATGACAATGATGGAGGGGATTTCTGTGAACTGAGGATAGACAACAGAACGTGGCTTACATGTTGTGCTGCCCTCATCAGACCATTCACTTTCTGCACATGGAAAACAGGTATAGGGGTCCCCTGAAAAACAGTCAAATAATATATTTGAATGTTTTCTAATTGTATTTTGCTAAAAGTCATAATAAAAAATTAATTGATGAGAAAGGAATGGATTGAAGAAGCTTAAAGGGATAGTCCTTTCAATTGACCTCCATTGTAAAGAAGTTAACAGAATAGTTAACATAATTTTTCAAAATATCTTCTTTTGTGTTCTGCAGATAGATAGATAGATAGATAGATAGATAGATAGATGTTTTAAATCACATGAGGTGAAGTAAATCAGATAGATTTTTTTTTCTCCATACTTTTAAATACCAAGATATCTGACCACCTCCTATGGCACTTACTAGAAAAATGTACATAGCTGTTACTTGGGCATTTTTTACACGTAAAACAGCAACTATGAAGACCTATAGGTTCTTTTGAATATCCCGCCTCACACTCAACAGAGCAGTTTGAGTAAGGAACCTGTAAGGGACAAGAAAATGTGTTATTAAAGTTAACTTTTTTTAAACACATATTTTACACATTTCTATAAACTAAGATCAGTGCCCTCAAACAAATAACACAGCCTGAAAACTGAACACATTATAATTTCCATTAACTGACTGAATTACAAAATACCAATTACATTATTAACTTAAAAACACAAAAAATATCTTAGATCCTGCAACTGTTAACAGAATTAAATTGATATCTGTACCTTAATTAGAAAAAAAACTTAATTGACCTCCGTTTGGAGAAATGTATACAATTGTAACGCTAAATGTTTAGATGAAGGTTCAACAAAAAGACTTACAGAATCATTGTCATGCCAGGGCATGCGAGTGTTGTCGATGGTAAAAGTAATTTCTGGAAGTTTCTCATACGTGCCCACCACCTCAAACTGTGGAGGATTCACATCAGTATGCCAGAGTACAACAGCATAACTGATGGTTGGATCATAATTAGCATCGTATTTCACTTGACGGCCATTGAGTGAAAAATTCAACTTCTTTATTTCTTCCAGAAGCTATTTTGTGTTAAAAAAAGGGACAAATAATTTATAATAGTTGTACAATAGCATCAATAAAACTTTAGTTTTATCCATGAAATTATTACAAACATAAAATGAAATAATATTACCAATAGCATGTTTAACTGCATTTTTATTAAAACAAACATTATTCATTCAATTAAAACATTGTTACTTCAATAATGTAATTAAAATAATTCAAATGGATTAAAATGTATTCACTTACCATGTATGGTTTGGCTATTGTTTTTTTGGGGCATTCGTTCATGTCACACTGAAGAACTTTATGTAACGCATGAGCTATGGTATATACGGCAGAATAGACAGCAAAGGAGTGTGTGGGACTCTCATTTATAATGTCCTCTGCAGTCATCAATGAGCAGTAATCACAATCTTGATTACATGTCTCATTCTTATGTTGGACTTCACTCTCAGCTCTATCATTATGACCCGTGTCAGCTGTTCCTTTGGCTTTATTGTAGACAAATTCATTAAATCCGGGCAATGACAACAGTCTCTCCCTAACGCCAATGATTGTACCAATTTTCCTGATTCCTGGCTCTCTTTGAAGCTGATGATTCATAGCCCATGCTGGACTTGCAATCCATACTTTGTCTTGGATGTTGTTTGCTATGGCTGCTTTGATAATTTCACTTGCATATTGTCGCAAAGCAAAAACTACAATGACATTGATGTTAAGCTTATCAATTTTTTCAAGTGTTAGACTGTAGTTTACATTTATGCTCAGACACTCTTGATAGGCCAAACAAATGCCAGTATTGCTTATATACTTGTTAAACAGCTTTAGTCCATCTAAACTGTAATCATCTTGGCTACCAAGAAAGGCTACCCAGTTCCATCCAAACCACTGTATGATGTGAATAATCATCTCTATCTGGTCTTTGTTGCTAGGAATTGTTCTTACAAAAGAAGGATAATGAAGTTTATCACTTAATACATAGCTAGTAGCTCCATAATTCACCTTTGAAAGAGAAGAAAACACTCTGCATTATAACTTGGTATCCTGAACAAAATATAGGAATTAGGTGGGTAAGCACTTTGTTAGGTAAAACAAGTAACATAATTTACCATTGGTATAAGGTCCATTGTGAACAGTGGTGCAACAGTCATAGATTTTGAGCTTCCATATGGTCCTGTTAAAGCAATCACTTTAGGCTGATAGTTGTTGAGTTTTTCTTTTGGTCTTATTGAGCCATTATTTGAGATAAAACTTAAGACTGAATGGAAATTCCTTGTGTTAGAACAATGGTCAAAAATTTCATAGCCCAGAGAAACATTGGGCAAAAGAGTTGTGGAATTATTAATCTCTTCCACCGCAAACCTCATTACTTGCAACATTTTATAGCCAGATTTTGAAGTGCTGTGCCTTAAAAAACACAAGTGAGGAAGTTAATAGCATGTAATTGAAATGTTACTTTGAGGAAATGCTGCTTTGATTTAAATGACTGATAACCCTAGACTGGTAATAGATCATTGCTTACCAGAAACATTCAGTGGTCTCCGGGGTGAAAACAGGTGTCACACGGTCAATTTCATTTAAAGCAAAAAGGCCACCTAATAAGTAATCTCCCTCCAATCTGAATTCAGATGTTGAACAAGACACTTTGAAAAAGAAACAATAAGTAAAGCACAAAAGGAAAACGTAAATGCTACTGAGAACCATGATTAAATATGGACCATTGGTCATGAAGCAGAAATGTATAGTGGCTAGGCATTTGAGAGAGTAGTCAGTCTCATATTTTCAACATCATTTTCTTAAAACACATTTAAATTTGCATAAACCACCATTTTCAAACATGATACAAATGTTTATTTCCATGTCTAACTCAAAGTATATGTTAATCAGTTATTAAATAGAGCATTACACCACAAAGGTCTCCCCATACACAGTAAAATCAGCAGTGTAATATTTGCAGTGTTAATCATTTAATTAGTTAGTAACTTAATTCCCAAAGAGTTGAATTAACAATCTCCAGAGTTAAACATTACACATGTTGTGTTGTTATATGGTGTCATGTCACTTTCACACTGAAAGTGCGGAATAAAGAATTGTCTGATTCGGAAAGTTTCTCATGCCATTTCGATTTCCTGAAAAAGGTAATTTTACTTGTAAAATATTTTTGTGTAATGCACTTACAATTTATGTTATATAACGTTATAGCTTCAGCTTCTTTCATTTTGGTTCGTTGACAGATCCTCTCGCCTCATTCCCACCAAGGCCTGGTTTTACTACGAGTCTGAAGCAGCCACATTTGGGTGGTTTTCTACTCAGATGAGAGAATCTTTTTCAATATTTGTTAATGTCTTGGTAAATTTTATAATTTTATGTGTTTTTCAGTTTATGTGGGACAGTTTTCCGCTATCCCTCCTCCACCTCATTGTGTCACTTTTAAACTATTCTCATCCTGTACTGGGGGGGACGGGGGACGGGGGGGTTCTCTGGGTTTGGGATTTTTTACAAATGTAGAGCAAAGGAGCCTTCTAGTGTCCATTGAATGATGCACCGGAAATGATCATGCACGTGGAATTGCGCATGTGATAAGTAGTCACACTCCACAAGAAGACAGAAGTCGCGATGCAGTGTTGGTGGTGATTATTAAGAACTGTGTGCGTCCATGAGAGAAACGTTTTATATTTTTCCTTACTTGTTTGAGATTGATTATACAGTATCTCACAAAAGTAAGTACATCCCTCACATTTTTGTACATATTTTATTATATCTTTTCATGTGACAACACTGAAGAAATGACACTTTGCTACAATGTGAAGTAAGTCACCTTTATTTATATAGCGCTTTTAACAATACAAATTGTAACAAAGCAATAATGTAAAATGTTCCCCTCCGGCCAGACGAACCAGTAGTTTGTTCCAACTTTATCAAAGTCAGACTTTTAAGTGGTCCACTGTTTCCAGTGTTCTTTCCTCGATGGATGTCTAGGTGACGAGTTCCTTACTGGAGATCTGTTTTTGGAGCTCATCTATGTGTCCTAGACTCCGCTGACGTTCAGGGCTGTAGGGGCTGTAGAGGTTGTCTCTAGGTACTGATCCACCATTTATGGAAAAATTTGGTTAATTCAGTATAATCGCTGATGGTTGGCTTCCTCTGAGGTCCTCCGAGGGGTTGTCATCAACTCTTCTCAGGTGTTCGGTCATCTCAGGTCGTTTAAATGTTGGATCCAAACTGAAACTTGTGTAATTCCTGGCTACCATAGGATGTTAATCCGTGGCAGAAACAGAAAAACAATAAAGACAATTAGCGTAGCAGTTGTTCCATCCAGGAATAACCCTGGATGAAATTATCAGTTTAACCCAAGCTAAAGCATAATAATGTGCATTTGTTCAGATAGACTGGCAGTACAAGATTGTGAGATGCATTATATGAATGCTTGGCTAATAGATTTAAACAGAGAAAGTGTGTCTGAACCCCGAACGTTATCAGGAAGGCTATTCCAGAGTTTGGGAGCCAAATATGAAAAAATTCTACCTTCTTTAGTGGACTTTGCTATCCTAGGTACTACCAAGAGTCCAGAGTTTTGCGACCTTAGGGAGCGAGTTGGATTGTAGCGTGATAGAAGATTAGTTAGGTACGCAGGAGCTAAATCATTTAGGGCCTTATAGGCAAGTAATAATATTTTGTAACTGATACGAAACTTAATAGGTAGCCAGTGCAGTGACTTTAAAATTGAAGTAATATGATCATATTTCCTTGACCTAAAGTAGTTAGTGTACAGTTTGTAAAACAATGTAAATTTGATGTCCCCTCAAAATAACTCAACACACAGCCATTATTGTTTAAACCGCTGGCCACAAAAGGGCCCAAAAATTGGGCCCAAAATCACAATAGTTTGTGTGGCCACCATTATTTTCCTGCACTGCCTTAAACCTCTTGGGCATGGAGTTCACCAGAGCTTCACAGGTTGCCACTGGAGTCCTCTTCCACTCCTCCATGATGGCATCACAGAGCTGGTGGATGTTAGAGACCTTGCGCTCCTCTACCTTCCGTTTGAGGATGCCCCACAGATGCTCAATAGTGTTTAGGTCTGGAGACATGCTTGGCCAGTCCATCACCTTTACCCTCAGCTTCTTTAGCAAGGCAGCGGTCGTTATCATGTAGGAATACTGCCCTGTGGCACAGTCTCCGAAGGGAGGGGATCATGCTCCACCTCAGTATGTCATAGTACATGTTGGCATTCATGGTTCCCTCAATTAATTGTAGCTCCCCATTGCCAGCAGCACTCATGCAGCCCCAGACCATGACACTCCCACCACCATGCTTGACTGTAGGCAAGACACACTTGTCTTTGTACACCTCACCTGGTTGCTGCCACACACGCTTGACACCATCTGAACCAAATAAGTTTATCTTGGTCTCATCAGACCAGAGGACATGGTTCCAGTAATCCATGTCCTTAGTCTGCTTATCTTCAGCAAACTGTTTGCGGGCTTTCTTGTGCATAAACTTTAGAAGAGGCTTCCTTCTGGGCAGACAGCCATGCAGACCAATTTGATGACCAATCCTTGGAGAATAAGATCTTAGAGCCAGGATTAGTTTCCAACGGGACATTAGGGACTGTAACATCTTTTGTTTGACTAAAACATGGCTCACGCCCTCAGTCCCGGACACTGCGGCAACCCCGTCTGATAACTTTTCTGTTTTACGGATGGACAGAACAGCCGAGGCCGGAAAAAACAAAGGTGGTGGAGTGTGTTTCATGATTAACAAAAATTGGTGTGACCCCAGAAATATCTCCATTCTGTTGTGTTCCTGCTCACCTCATCTGGAACATCTCTCCAATATCTGCCGCCCATTCTATCTGCCCCGGGAATTTTCATCGATTATGGCTACTGCTGTTTACATTCTACCACAGGCATATACTAGCTTGGCTTTGTCCAAACTCCACGATGTGCTCAGGGGATATATCAACAAACATCCTGACGCTGCCTCCATCATCGCGGGGGACTTTAACAATGCCAACCTCAGGCAGGTCATGTCTAACTTTCATCAGCATATATCCTGTCCAACTAGAGGACTGAATACACTCGATCATTGCTACACTCAGTTTAAAAATGCATACAAAGCCCACTCACTGCCGGCTTTTGGAAAATCGGACCATGCCACCATTTTCCTCACACCGGAATACAAACAACGGATCGTTCAGGAACCCCCGGTGGAGAGGGAAGTGACGCGCTGGTCCTCCCACTCTGAAGATTTGCTACAGGCGTCTCTCGATGACGTCGACTGGGACTTGTTCCGGGCGAGTTCATCTGACATCAGTGAATTCACCGATGTAGCATTAAGCTTTGTCAACACGCTAACCGAGCAAGCTACTGAAACGGTAACAATAAGGACATTCTCAAATCAGAAACCGTGGGTGGACAGAACAATCCGTGTTGTGGTTAACCATCGAACTGCCGCATACAACGCAGGTATTTTATCAGGAAACATGAGCGAGTACAAAGCATCATGCTATGCTCTCCGACGTGCAGTTAGAGCTGCTAAACGCCGATACAGAGAGAGAATTGAGTCACATTTTCAGCTCAATGACTCTCGACGCATGTGGCAGGGACTGAAGACCATCTGTTCCTCTGGAAATAACTCCTCTGCAGAGGCGAGAGCAGATCCGTTGCTGGCCGAAGAGCTAAACACCTTCTACGGCCGCTTTGAATGTAATGGCGGCAGCGTGACTCTGCCGATCAGCGTGTCAGGAAGCAGCAGACAGAGCAGCGATGATCATGTTATCACCGTGTCGGAGGACGAGGTTCGGAGGGAACTAAAGAGAGTGAACGTCAGAAAAGCAGCAGGACCTGATGGGATTACTGGGCGCGTTCTGAGGTCCTGTGCTGATCAGCTTGCTGGTTTTTTTACATCCATATTTAGTCCATCGCTACCTCTGTTGTTCCCACCTCCTTTAAAAAATCTGTCATAATCCCTGTGCCTAAGAACAGTAAACCCTCTTGCCTGAATGACTATCGTCCAGTTGCCCTCACATCAACAGTCATGAAGGTTTTTGAGAGACTATTAAAGAACCACATTTGCTCCTCCATCCCTGCAACTTTGGACCCTCTTCAGTTTGCCTATCGGCCAAATAGGTCTACTGATGATGCCATCTCTCAGGTCCTGCACTCGTCCCTCACTCACATTGACAGCAAAAATGGCAACTATGTAAGGCTGCTTTTCATCGACTATAGCTCCGCTTTCAATACTATAGTCCCCACCAAGCTGGCTGTTAAACTCTCAGACCTCGGCATAAACTCTTCACTTTGTGATTGGATTCAAGACTTCCTCACCGCCAGACCACAAGTGGTGAAACTAGGCCAGTTCACCTCCAACTCCATCACCCTGAACGTAGGAGCCCCACAGGGCTGTGTCCTTAGCCCCCTGCTCTACTCTCTATACACTCACGACTGCATGTCCTCTCACAGCTCCACTTCTATCGTTAAATTTGCTGATGATACTGTGGTTCTGGGCCTCATTAACAACAATGATGAGGCCGCATACTTGGATGAGGTAAAGAGACTCACATCATGGTGCCAGGACAACTGTCTCTCTCTGAACGCGAGCAAAACTAAAGAGCTGATCGTGGAATTCAGGAAGAGACAGTAGCGGCCCTACACCCCTCTTATGATCAGTGGGACCCCTGTGGAGAGGGTGAGTAGCTTCAAGTACCTCGGTGTAAACATCGAGGACCTGACATGGACTACACACATTCAGACTCAGGT
This sequence comes from Gymnocypris eckloni scoliostomus, assembly GCA_027564155.1. Taxonomy (NCBI): domain Eukaryota; kingdom Metazoa; phylum Chordata; class Actinopteri; order Cypriniformes; family Cyprinidae; genus Gymnocypris; species Gymnocypris eckloni. The sequence goes on from CM050420.1 coordinate 699,376, forward strand.
TAAGAAAGCCAGGTAAAGACTGTACCATCTGCGACAGCTGAGGAAATAACAGGGTCTCACCAGCAATCCTGAAAACTTTCTATTCAGGGGCCATAGAAAGTGTACTGACTCAGTGCATCTCAGTGTGGTATGGTAGCTCATTAAATCAGGACTGTAAAGCTCTACAGAGAGTCGTGTGCTTGGCTGAGCGCATCTCAGGGTCTGCTCTCCCTTCTCTGCAGGACATCTACCTTAAACGCTGTAAAAGCAGAGCTGCAAAAATCCTCAAAGACTCAAATCACCCCGGTAACCATCTTTTCTGTTTACTGCCATCTGGCAAGCGCTTCAGGAGCATGATGGCAATAACTGAGAGACTGAGGAGGAGCTTCTTCCCCCAGGCCATCAGGCTCCTTAACACAAACTCAGTTTCATAAACATTTACAAGACTCATTTATTAACTGTAAAACATTCACTATTCTCATCATCCGTATTGCTGCTACATGTATATACCCGGTACAACCCGTTTGCACATCCCTCTTGCACATCCCTGTTCATATTACTATTTATTAAGTCCCAGTATATTGTTTTGCACATCTTATTTGTTTAGCACTTTCTATTCTATTGCACATTTTACTCTTTATTTCTCTTCTTTTTTTTTTACTTATATTTACATATATGCTCTTGTGTTGTGTTACTTTTATTTAATTTTTATTTTTTTGCACTGTCCACTGAGTGGACCTGACTTGATTTACATTTAACTTCTGATTATACCCTGTATAATTTAGTATGTGAGGAATAAACAAACCTTGACCTTGACCTTGACCTTGACCTTGATGCAGTGTGCGGCGTATGGTCTGAGCACTGACATGCTTACCCACCACCCATTCAACCTCTGCAGAAATGCTGGAATCACTCATACGTCTATTTCCAAAACACAACCTCTGGATATGATGCTGAGCACGTGCACTCAACTTCTTTGGTCGACCATGGCAAGGCCTGTTCTGAGTGAAACCTGTCCTGTTAAACCGCTGTATGGTCCTGGCCACCATGCTGCAGCTCAGTTTCAGGGTCTTGGCAATCTTCTTATAGCTTACGCCATCTTTATGTAGAGCGACAATTCTTTTTTTCAGATCCTCAGAGAGTTGTTTGCCATGGGGTACCATGTTGAACTTCCAGTGTCCTGTATTAGAGAGTGAGACCGATAACACCAAATTTAACACACCTGCTCTACAGTCACACCTGAGACCTTGTAACACTAACGAGTCACATGACACCGGGAAGAGAAAATGGCTAATTGGGCCCAATTTGGGCATTTTCACTTAGGGGTGTACTCATTTGTGTGGCCAGCGGTTTAGACATTAATAGCTGTGTGTTGAGTTATTGGGGAGCCTTTTATACGATCTGGGGTAGTCGTGGCCTAATGGATAGAGGGTTGGACTTGAAACCTGAGGTAACCCAAGGTTGTGGGTTCGAATCCCAGCTCTGGCAGGAAGTGTCCACAACTGAGGTGAGACCCTTAAGCAAGGCACCAAACCCCCAAATGTTCCCCGGGTGCCGCAATGTTGGCTGCCCACTGCTCCAAGTGTGTGTGCACTTGGATGGGTTAAATGCAGAGAATACATTTCACTCCTCATTATACTCTGTATAATTGTGTATGTGACAAATAAAGCTCATCTGAGCTTAATTTGTATTGTACTGAATTAGAGAATATTCAAGCTCAGGATCTGCCGTCCGCAGTTGATTTTGATACTCTGGGTATTATCAAATGGCCAGAGTTTTGAGAACGCAGCAGGCTTGGAGGACTATAATGCAATTTAGCTCGCTCAAGTACTGAGGAGCTGAACCATGCAGGGCTTTATAAGTAATTAACAAAATGTTTTAATATATACAATGTTTAATAGGGAGCCAGTGCAGTGTTGACAGAACCAGGCTGTATGTGGTCATACTTCCTGGTTCTAGTAAGAACTCTAGCTGCTGCATTTTGAACCATCTGTAGTTTACATTTATATTTAGTCATTTTGCAGTCATTTGCATTAGTCATTTTACAATTGGGGAATACACAAAGCGATTCACCTTGAAGAGGCAAATAGACAGAGGAAGTGCTCGTAACACCAAGTCTCAGGCATTGTTCAAATAAGTACAAGCTAGCAAGGGAAGGAGAGAAAGAGAAAGAGAAAGAGAAACTTTTTTTTTAAGTAGTGTCAAGTAGTGTCAAAAGAGATGAGTTTTCAGTTGTTGCTTGAATATTGACAGGGATCCAGCATTCCGGATAGGGGTGGGAAGATCATTCCACCAGCCAGGAATGGTGAACGAGAAAGATCTGGATAGTGATTTTGAGCCTCTATGTGATGGTACCATGAGGCGTCGCTCACTAGCAGATCTCAGAGTGAGTGGAAGTAGGCCGGTGCTGAGCCTGTGGGTGTTCTATATGCAAGCATCAGTGTCTTGAACTTGATGCGAGCTGCAACTGGTAGCCAATGCAACGAGATAAAGAGAGGTATAACATGGACACTTTTGGGCTCGTTGAAGAACAGCCGTGCTACTGCATTCTTAATCATTTGTAGAGGTTTGATTGTGTTTGATGGAAGTCCAGCCAGAAGAGCATTGCAGTAGTCCAGCCTAGAAATGACAAGGGCCTGGAGAAGAATTTGTGCAGCATGCTCTGTCAGAAAGGGCCTGATCTTTCTGATGTTGTGTAGTGCAAACCTGCAAGATCATGCAGTTTTTGTAATGTGCTCTTTGAAGGTCAGCTGGTCATCAAAGATTACACCAAGATTTCTGACCGAAGTTGATGGGGAAATTCTTGATGAACTTAACTGAATCGTGAAGTCATGCTGTAGAGTTGGAGTGGCAGGGAAGACAAGAAACTCAGTATTTGCTAGGTTGAGATGTAGGTGATGTTCTTTCATCCATGCCGAGATGTCTGCCAGGCAGCCTGAGATCCGTGCAGCTACCGTTGGATCATCTGGTTGAAAAGAGAGATAGAGCTGTGTGTCATCAGCGTAGCAATGGTAGGAGAAGCTGGAACCCCAGTGACCAATTGATGTGTTTTGGATAGCTCCCCTCCCCAGGCCACCCTGAAAGACCTACCAGTGAGATAGCATTCAAACCAGCGAAGTGGAATCTCAGTGATGCACAGTGATGAGAGTGTGGACAGGAGGATCTGATGATTGACAATATCAAAAGCGGCAGGTAGATCCAGCAGAATTAGGACTGATGATTTGGAATCAGCTTTTCCAATTCGCAGGGTTTCAGTGACTGAGAGTAGCGCAGTTTAGCGTCTGGTTTGTTGTTTTGTGAAAGAAACAATGAGACCTGGTTGAAGACAACTCGTTTGAGTGTTTTCGCTATGAATGGAAGGAGAGAGACAGGTCTGTAGTTTTCTATAAGAGAAGTGTTTAAAGTAGGTTTTTTTTTAGCAGTGGGGTTACCCGAGCCTGCTTGAACCCAGTGGGGAATATGCCTATGAGGAGAGATGTGTTGATAATGTGTGTGAGTGCTAGTAAGAGTGTGGGAGAAATTGCTTGGAGAAGGAGTGAGGGGATTGGGTCTAGAGGACATGCATGAATTAAATAATGAATTAACATTTCTGCATTTGACATCAAGAGCATATGTCTCAGTTTAGATATATTTCTAAGATGAAAAAATTCAGTTTTACAAATGCTAGAAATGTGGCTGCCAAAGGAGAGATTGCTAACAAATGGCACACCTAGGTTCCTGACTGATGACGAAGAACCCGACAGAGCAGCCATCAAGTGTTAGACATTGTTCAAAGTTATTACTTGTGGGAGTTTTTTCAGAATTTAGCAGTAAGAAATTACTCATTGTAGTATATCAAGGACCGAATCAGACAAATCAAGATTCGATCGAAGCATGGTTGAAACATGAGGAGCCGAATTCCACAAGACAACAGAAGGAAGTCATAAATCAGAGCCTAGCTCCAGCCCGTCTGAATACAGCCTGCAACAGCAAAACCAAAGGAACACTTAATGATAATTCCAATGCAGGAATTTGGTAATACATTTGAGGAATAAATATTGATGGTCAAAGAGATGCAACATGTGACCATTACATGTAAATCTGTGATATAAATCACAGCTACAGACTGTAAAATCATCTTAAAGGACTTTCATTCTCATTGTTAATGAAAATAATAATTTATATGCATAACTGCATATTATGTATGTGACCCACAAATTTGACTATCCTTGTTTTAATCATTGTGTTTATCGTGCTTTTAATTAGTATTGAATAGCGTAAGCCTTAAGGGTTAATGTCATGTTTGGTATGTATGAGTGTCATAAGTCTAGCTTTAATCATTTCTTTTGATTGATTTCCTGTCAAATGCATCATATTCTGGTTATAGAAATCACATTCAAAAGGATACTTTGCAAGAGAATGTAAAATTCGGGCAATGTGACTAAACATGACATGTTGATTTATTGATTGGGTGGAGAAACAGAGCCAGCATAGGATCTAATTGGTCAAGACAACCATTGGGGGTGTCTAAAAGCAGAGGGTAAATACCCAGGACACACTTCTCCTCGCCCTCTTGAACTCTCTTGAATGCTCCGTCCTCTTGAATTCCTCTCTCTTCTTGGATCTCTCTCTCTCTCTCTGGAAAAATGAACTCTCTTGAAAATGCCATCTAACTTTCTTTTCAGCCATGTGCTCTGGACCACAACCCAGCCAGTTGCTACCATGATGAGAAGAAAAACCACCTAGTCTCTTTACATCCTTTTATTCTTTGACTTTAGTTTATTTTCTTTCCGTTGAGTTCGTGTGCTAAGTTACGTTTGCCAACGGCAACCAGCCCAAAAACTCCCACTTCAACCAACGCCCACTTCAACGACTCCTGAACTCCAAGCCAATCAGCGACTTCGAGAAACCCTTTCCCGCAAAGACGGAGGCCAAAGGAATCCTTAAACACAAAAGCTGCAAGTACAAACCCCAAGATTCTTGCTGTGCTGGTGAAATTTTAATATAGATTTTAGCCTCATTGAAAAGTCAATGCGAGTGTTAAATATGTGATTGATGGTTGTTCAGGTTTATGCAATTGCACATATTGCTGTAAACGTGGGATATCAAATTTTCATTCTCTTAATCTAATCCTTTCCTCACTTTCTCTCTTTCTGTGAATGTGTGAATGCTTGTGTTCATGTGTAGATTAGTTTACATGTCTTAGCATTATATAAATAAAGTCTTGTTTATATTGAAAAGAGAAATATCTTGTGTTTTGTGCTCATAAGGTAATGCCTTAATCTGTCGATTTTGTTACTGTGCTATTTAATAGTGTTTTCACTATATTTTGGGATTTTAATATCCAGTGCAGAATTTGTTATACGGCTTGTTCAGTGAATCGCCGTGAAACAGTGAGTCTGTTCAAATTCCCTATAAAATCATTAATGATTCCCTTTGAGCTAAATTGACCTGTTTCCCTTATAACAATATATATATTATATGTTATCATTACATCATCATCCAGTTTTTTATATCGACTATGCATTCCATAAGTTTCTCAATTTGGTGTGTTTCACCGGACCGCGAAGAAATATAGAGCTGAGTATCATCAGCATAACAGTGAAAGCTAACCCTGTGTTTCCTGATGATATTTCCCAAGGGTAACATGTAAAGCATGAAAAGTAATGGTACTGAGCCTTGAGGTACTCCATACTGCACTTGTGATCAATATGATACCTCTCCTTATGATAACCATCACCTTATGAGACCTTTCCCACATTGATGCAAGTTCAGGAGAAAGTCTATCTAGGCCCTAAACCACGAATCCCCATGTTAGTTCATCGAGACCCTGCAGAATTCGCAAGGCTGAAGATGTCCTTGGAAAATGTACTGCCATCAGATATCACTGAGCTCTTTAAATACCAAATATTGGTGGAACATCTTAAATTAGAGGAAGCCTCCCTTATCACTGACTCTTACCTGAACTCTGCCACCCCATACTCTGACACAATGGCAGACTTTCAGCCACATAAATTGGCCCTCAAAAGAATTTTCCGTGTCATGGATGCTCCTGACATCAAGCGGGGGGTGATGAGGCCTTTCAATTGTTTGCATTGCAGATCAGAGCTCTTGTGGGGATGCCAGAAACCCTTGGTGTAGAGGGAGAAGTGGAGCTAAAATGTGGCAACCATGTTGCCAGACTGCTTGGCAAACTACCTCCAGAGTTGCAGGTAGACTTTCGCAGACACCAGTTTTTCAGTTTGATTCAGTGTACACATAACCTGAATTCTCTATGTGGCTCCAGTACGAAGCATGGTGTCATATTGAACCTCTCAATAAAAGAAATCCCGAAAGCAGAGTGAAGCCAGTCCGATTAACCAGACCAGCCACTGTCCTCCATGGTGCCAAAGCTGTCTCCCAGATTAAGTACCCAGAACCAGGACCCAAAGCATCCACCTCAGGCAGGAAAAGAGGGAAAGTGCTTGTTGTGCTTACCTTATTGTCCCTATTGTGAGATCTCTAAAGATCTTAAGTCAGTGTGAAACTTCCCAAACTTTCACCACTGAGCAGATCCATAATTGGATCACAGAGAACAAGAAGTGTATGAAATGTGGTTGGATTTCATGCTGTTACTGACTGCACTCTCAAGAAACCATGCAGCATTTATCAAAATAAACACCTCCAGATCCTGCATGAAGTCAATGCCAAGGCAGGTAAAGAGGGAATATGCATATATTCCGCTGTTGGCACTGCTTATATGAATAGACCCACAGACTGCAGCCGGGTATTGCTGAAAGTGGCGGAGGTTCATCTGTAGTATCGAGAATGCGCTCTGGAGACTTATGCTGTCTTCGATGATGGTTCAGAGTGGACCATACATCTTTGTGAGGCTGCAAATAAGCTTGGCCTACGTGGCATTCCTGAGGAACTGGCACTGAGAACAGCAAGGCAAGAAACCAAAGTGCTTCAAGGAGCATCTGTCTCTTTCAGTGTTTCCCCTGCCTCGCAGCCAAAACATAATTACCATATTAGAGGTGCATTCACTGCTTATAATCTGGGCTTAGCCAATCATTCCTATCCACTTACAGAAAAGGCACAAGTATCTCAGAGGCTTGCCACTTGAACCCTTTGATCAAGTTTTCCATTTTCTTTGCATTGGCTGGCTAAATATAAGTACAAAGCCTCAGCATACTCCGCAGAAATGAGGAAGCTTGAACTGGCAGGCTCTGTACGCAAGCTGACCTCAGAGGAAGCTGTACAGAGCAAAGATTCAAGGTAAATTTCCCATCATCTGGTGAAACATAATGGGAAGAACCGCGTCATATTTAATGGTATCTACCAATTTCAGGGCCACAATCTCAACAAATCCATTATACCTGGTCCTACATTTGGTCCATCACTTCTGGGGCTTCTGCTTCGGTTTCGCGAGCATGCCATGGCAATAAGCGGAGATAAAAAGGCCATATTACTCCAGGTCTGCCTTTTGCCCGAGGACAATGTGTGGTGAAATCTCTGCCATGATGTGCCTCCTGTGGTTTATAAGTGGCAGGTTCTGCCATTTGGTACCACATGTTCTCCTTGTTCCGCTACATATGTCTACAAAGCTTACCATCGAAAGCTGAAGCCAAATACTTACTTGACAAATTACGGTCCCTGTTGGCATCAGGTGGCTTTGAGATCCGCCAGTGGGCCAGCAATGCCCCCGACATCCTCAGCCATCTGAAGTTCGCTCAGACAATGCTGAACTGTGGCTCACCAATCCTCTGCTGATATCTAAGAGTTTACCTTATGACTAAAATGGCTCTGCCCTACGAATACCATTGGCCATAAACATAGTCTGGAAGACTATGGCCCAACAACAATACATACGGTGTACCATACATTGGCCAGACAGTATGACATTTTGGGGTTAATATTGTCATATACAACTTGTGCTAAAGTGCTTGTACAACGACTCTGGATAAACACAGAGAGTGGGATGACCCATTATTACCCGAGAAGCTGCAACAAGCCTGGAAGGAATGGGTGGCAGAACTTACGGAATTAGCTTGTGTCACCTTACCTCGCTGCTATGTTCAGAAAGGGCTATATTCTGAGCTCGGAGTCCTCCTTCAAGACAGCATGCCAAATATGCTTACTATTTGCTAAATCTTATCATATGTAAGTGCAAACTCATGAATTATAATAAAAAACTGGTGCATCAAGCATCCTTTAGTTCAGGCAAGCCATGTCAATCAAGCCTGCATCAGCTGTTCCTGACAAGTACAAATTATGTTTTGATACCTATCACAGTGGTCTAATTATATTCCCTTTTATATAGCCTCTTTTCAGGCTGCACACCACATCCAACTCCCCTTCCATCCTCAACTCCACCTAGCTAGAACCTGTATAAAAATCTGATATCTGTTTAAGATTGATTTCAGTTTTACAATAAATTATAATGTATTTTAACCGGTTTACAACTCATGTTAAATTGTGAATTTGAATATGTACAGTATTTCTGATTACTGGATCTGTTCTGTTACCCCATGGGAGGTTGACTTGCTTTCTATGCTATATCCCACTAACTGTATCCTTTATCATTACAATAAATATACATCTGACGAAAGCGGTCCTGACTGAAAAATATATTACATGAGATTTTTATCGAGCACGTATCAATATGAATACTGTGGTGTTACACATCATTGTTTTGAGCTTAAATAACATGCTCTCCATTGAAACTGAAAACCAGCAGTGAGGAAACAAATCATAGATTTCAAATCAACTATGGAAAAACAGTAATACTGTTCGCTGTTCACATTTACTTGACTTTACATTATTAAATTAGCTAAACCCAGTTCCTGTAAATGTTTTACATATCTGAGATTCTTCTGGATTTTTTCATCCAGTGACCCTCAAATTAACTATCACTGTCACTTCCTAATGCAGATTTTTAAGGAAATATATCAGTACTGTGAAGCACCTATGCTTTTTTTTCTTTAAATGTTTTTTTGGAGATCAAACCAGAGATCAATACTAAAAAAGTACCAGGTACCAGGTACAGTACCCAGTGGAAAACCCCCCAAAAGTGAACCGTACTGAACTGTACCGTGCCGTACCATGCGGTGGAAAAGCACCACATATGTACCATTTTTCCAGGATGCCAGGATTTCTAGATTTCCTAAAATATCTCGGTTTTGGCTTTTTTTTTTTTTTGTGCAGACATATTGGTGTATGACATCAAGGTACCATAGATGGTTCCTTATGTTTTTAAAATGCCCTTGAGGTACTTTGATGTCAAACACTGATCGGTCAGAGCCACACCGCTTTAAGTCGAACACACTTAATATGTAAGTGTATTTGCATCGCTTTGACCGTAGATCCCACCTTCCCACACACCATGATTGGTCCATTATGCACAATGCTTGCATGTTATTGGTCAAACTACTTTTCGAGCATTACTTTCAGCAAGTATGAAAACAAGAAAACAAAGCCAAAACAAATCCTGGCAAGAACGTGTCTGGGAAAAATGGCACGTATGGTCACCTTATTCCTGGAGGGCCACAGCCCTGCAGTGTTTATTTTCAACCCTGCTCCAACACACATATTATGTATTTATCAAATTATGCTGCATTCACGTGCTATCGGAATTATCGTAAATACGACCTTCCTGGTCGGTAATTGGACATGAATGGCCTTAGAGAGGCCTTCTACGGCCAATTTCCGACTAGGAAACTCGTATGTACGAAAATTCCGATAGCACGTGAATGCAGCATAATTCTAAAGGACCTGATTAGCTCGAACAGGTGTGTTTAATTAGGGTAGGAGCTAAACTCTGCAGGGCAACGGCCAGCTAGGAATTGAGTTTGACACCCCTGAGCCTTGTTTTGGGGCCTCTTCTATGTACTTCCTCTGTGGGCTTCTGTTCAAACATATTTTGTCCCAGGGCACTGGCTCACCCAGATGAAGGTCAATAGCACTGTCCCATGGTCAGTATGGTGGTATTTGGGTGGCTTATCCAGGTGCAGAGGAGATTGCAATTTGGCACTTATCCATCTCTGTGCTGTGATTGACTGCTGACATCAGAGACATGATGTATTCTCCTGTGGAACTCATTCGCATATAGTCTAAACACATAATTAGAAAAGTTTTAACAATTATTCACTTACCAAACATCACCAGAATAGCTTTGGCATTATTCTACACAAAATAGAGACCAATCATGATGAAAAAGATTCACTGTCATGCATGCATTCATCTGTCTGCTAACAGCTGAGTTGTTGCACTAAACATAGCCATCACTGAGAATATGTGTTTCTCTTTCTCTGTATAAGTTTTAAATGGATGCGTTGTAGTTTTAGGGCCCTATGACTTCTGTGATGCAGAAAATGTGGACGGAATCGCAGAATCCAGTCATAAAAATAGAATTTACTGTATTACACAGAATGTCACGAAATTTGTCAAATTTCGGATTGTTTAATCAAGATTAGGTCAGTAAATGTAAATCAAAACGTGTCATGGACTATTATCTGTGAATATTAAGCAGCTAAAATAACGTTTAAATATCAATATTGCATGTTCTACATGTCTCTGTGTTAATGAATGTTTAATTTACTACACACATACTGAAGTGCATGTGATGCTCACAGTGTTTTCAGCCTCTGCTGCCTCAGTATATGAGTACATTAACATAATCTCTAGAGTTGCCATGAGTCACTTCATGAGCATTTTACCATTTAAGTAAAACTACTGTCATATCATATACAAACAGAAACCTAACGTTCTTTACAGTTACCCTTCAAAATAAAAGTTTGGTTTAACTTGAAGAAACTGTGACAGAAATATTAGGCAACTTAATATAATGTTATTAATAAACTAAAATTATGACAACATTATTTTAAAGGAATACTATAGCAATACTATTTAGAACGGAGGCACAAATACAGGTGCATCTCAATAAATTAGAATGTCATGGAAAAGTTTCAGCATATTTCATAGTGATCATGTCACACTGTGGGATCTCAGTTGTCATTAGAACAACACATTTTTTAGTGAATTGTTGGCCTTCTGGAAAGTATGTTCATTTACTGTATATGTACTCAATACTTGGTAGGGGCTCCTTTTGCTTTAATTACTGGCTCAGTTCGGCGTGGCATGGAGGTGATCAGTTTGTGGCACTGCTGAGGTGGTATGGAAGCCCAGGATTCTTTGATAGCGGCCTTCAGCTCATCTGTATTTTTTGGTCTCTTGTTTCTCATTTTCCTCTTGACAATACCCCGTATATTCTCTACGGGGGTCAGGTCTGGTGAGTTTGCTGGCCAATCAAGCACAGTAACACCATGGTAATTGAACCAGCTTTTGGTACCTTTGACAGTGTGGGTAGGTGCCAAGTCCTGCTGGAAAATGAAATCAGCATCTCCATAAAGCTTGTCAGCAGAAGGAAGCATGAAGTGCTCTAAAATTTCCTGGTAGATGGCTGCGTTGACTGTGGACTTCAGAAAACACAGTGGACCAACACCAGCAGATGACATGGCAGCCCAAATCATCACTGACTGTGGAAACTTCACACTGGTCTTCAAGCAACATGGATTCTGTGCCTCTCCACTCTTCCTCCAGACTCTGGGACCTTGATTTACAAATTAAATGCTAAATGTACTTTCATCTGAAAAGAGGACTTTGGACCACTGAGCAACAGTCCAGTTCTTTTCTCCTTAGCCCAGGTAAGATGCTTCTGACGATGTTTCTGTTTCAGAAGTGGCTTGGTAGCTCTTTTCCTGAAGATGTCTGAGCGTGGTGACTCTTGATGCACTGACTCCAGCTTCAGTTCACTCCTTGTGAAGCTCTCCCAAGTGTTTGAATCGGCTTTGCTTGACGGTATTCTCAAGGTTGCGGTCATCATTGTTGCTTGTGCACCTTTTCCTACCCAATTTTTTCCTTCTAGTCAACTTTGCATTTAATATTCTTTGATACAGCACTCTGTAAACAGCCACACCTTTCAGTAATGCCCCTCTGTGACTTACTCTCTTTATGGAGGGTATCAATGTTTGTTTTCTGGATCATTAGTCAGCAGTGTTCCCCATTATTGTGGTTTCAAAGAACAAGAGATACCCAGAAGTTATACTGTATGGATAGTCATTTATTGAGACTCAAATGTAAATATGTAAAAACGTAAATTATGAGATACTGATTTTTGACTTTCATGAGCTGTAAATTCTAATCATTAAAATTAAAACCAAATTTGTTACTTTACATATAATGAATCTAAAATATACAAATGTTTCACTTTTAGAAATTTTTCACAACATTATAATTTATTGAGATGCACCTGTAGACTTGAAATAGATTAGATGTTTATCAGTATCCAAGTTGTGTAGTATAGATTTAAATTCCCAGGAAACCCATACTTCATGAAATGCTGCAGTCATCATTTACTGGAGCGTGTGGTGAACTAAAAAGACATACGCGCCATGGGCTACTTTGGCCCATGAAGTTTGACCAAGGTATGGTACAGAAAAATCACAGGCATGAAATTTCAAAATTAAAGGCATGTGATCGCAGAAGGCTGCATTACTAATTGTAATATCCAGAGTATGGTAAGAGTAAGTCCAGAGTATGGCCCTGCAGGTGCGTTAAGCCAGATACACAATGTCAAATGTCTCAATAAGTTTTTTAAAAACTTCATGGATAAGGTTTTGGATGCAAAGCAGATATGAATATTAAAATTCCCAAAATAAATATTTTATCATGAACCGTAACAAGATCACCCACAAATGCAGCAAATATGTTAAGTACCATGTCTTGTTTGAGAGAACGATACACCAAAGCAATAGTGACAAGGTTTGGTAGCAGTATTTGAGATCCAAACTGCTGTACAGAACAGTAGGAAGAGATTGACAAGAAATATGTATAAATATTTTCACATTTTTAATACTTCCAAAAAAGGGTCACACCGGTTAATAGTGGTTTTTGTACCAATTTACTTTTTTCAAAATTCTTAGAACTATTGGTGGAAGTACTCACTTTTTGGCATGCTTGCACCACAGGAACTAGGAACAGTTTTAGTTCCAGGAACTAAGCTGGTTGGCCAAATACATTTAAAACGCTGGCTACACAGTATTTCTTAAAAAAAAGAAAAGAAAAAAAAAACAGCCATGTAAGCAGTGTAAAAAGCCCCTAATTATTCTAATCAACCCCAACAGTAAAAGCAAATCCAAGCCAGGTTTCACATAGTGTTGTAGCCTAATACATTTGTACATCTTTGGACTCTTTACAAAGTTTGCCATTATGGTTTCATATTTAGTAAGAAATCTTTATTAAAAATAAACAGAACTATAATAAATAACATGGAACAACTGGGTAGATTAATATAATTTCTCCCGAAAACATGACTGTAATAAAATGTTATATTACCTGCATCTTTTCCCGGGTGTACGCTGTCAAGTAGCCCAGTGATTTTCAATCTTGTTCCCCGGGACCCATTGCTCTGCACATTTTGCATGTCTCCCTTATCTGACACGCTCATTTGAGTTCATGGAGCTCTTTCCCAATGAGCTGATGATATGAATCAGGTGTGTAAATAAGGGAGACATGCAAAAAGTGCGGGGAACAAGTTTGAAAATCACTTAAGTACTATCGATGTGTCACTCAGGAGGTGAACTAATCAGACATGTTTGAGTCAGTTAACAAATCGGTCATATAGAATATCTTTTGGCTGCAATTTAGAATATGTTCAAAGATTGCGTGTGTATGGTTTCAAACAACTTAACTATTGAAAAATATCGCTCCAATTGAATCAAGACAAAGTTCAACCTTAAATTGAATTTATCGAGGTAGGCTATTATATTATATTAGCCCATTAAATGCACACTATAGGCAGAAGTGCAACTGAAATATTTATTGTGATCAGAAATTCAGTAACAAAAAAAAATCCATCTCCCAACATTAAATGTTCAAAAGAAATGCAATTCTTACATAAAGAAACTTTTTACAGCAAATAAAAGACTGGATTGCACTGATAAATGAGTGATAAGTGTTTTTCAGTCTAAACCTCTATTCCAATGCATTTCTCAGCAGCTAAAATGTTTAGACATCAAAACAGAACATAAACCGTGAAGACAAGATAAAGTAGCTTTTGTAACAGAACAGCTGTTGCTTTTCACCATGATGCATTCATTTAAAGGCTCGATGGCAGAAGAGTAGTAGTTACATTCAAGTGTAACCTAAAATCAGTACTAGAAAAAGAACGTTTTCACCATGCCTGTCCTGCTAAGATGTATGAGATTTGAACTCATATCCTTCATTACACAGTAGTGCAGTATTCACCCAGCACAAATCAGTCTTTACAGCAGGTGTCCTTTCCCACCTCTGGGAGGTTCAGAACGGCCACTAATGAGAGTCTGTGACAGTCTTTAGCTTGAGGGATTGTTGCTGTCAGCAGGCACATCGTGTGATCAGGAACTACATCTCAGCAAGCTCTAGCTGCTTCTCATCCTCAGGCTCCGGTTGGTTGTCATCATCGCCGTTATAATTTGCCACATCATCCTCTACATCTTGACCAGCACCTTGATTTTCATCTGTAAAAAACAGAAAATCCTTTGTCATTTTATTGCATAGGACAAATGGCTTTTTGTGACATGCTGTCAAATATCACAAAAAATAAGTCAGCTCTCAGTTTGTAAAATAAATAAATAGTAGTTTAATTACATTATATCATGAATATTTATGCATGATACTGAAGAGCACCTTTAAACCTGGAGAGCTGTTTTTCTATCTCGCCCTCATTGTCGTACATTATGGCATCTTCTTTCCCAATTGCTGCGTCTTCCTCTTTCCTGTCATCGATTTTGGCATCTTCCTCTTTCTCGTCTCCAATCCCCATGTCATCTTCCTTTGGGTCTAAAATCCCTGCTTCATCCATTAGAGTATCTGTATGAAGACAGAGAAAATCAGTAATGTGTCTGTGTGTGTGTGGTGCTTTGAGTGCTGAATTTTCTCCATTACTCCACCTGCATCCTGTGAAGCCGGTGCTTCAACGTCCACCTCTGCCTCTGGAACTTCTTCCTTGGCTGGTTTGTTAAGAGTCTTATTCTTATTGGTTGGTTTGGAGGTGGGGATGGGCCAGTCTTGTAACATTACAGCATCTTTGAGGAGCAGACAATGTTGTTAAAACACATGCTGAATTACAACAATATTGTTCCTTTGTGTTTTTACTGTAGTAGTTGTGGACTTTGCTATTTGTCTTGATTATTAAAACTTTAGAGTTACTGCCACTGGTGTGAACAGCTTTAATAAGAGTGACTGATATTATGGAAACCGAATACCAAATTTTCACGGCTTTGCTTACAATGACAGACTATATACACAAAGTCACTTATTTCCAGTCGCATGGGTGGCTGTGAAGTTTGAACTTTTTGGATGTGATTTGAGCCTTGAATGTGTTTACATTATGCGTGAAAAAACAATATGCAACTGTCCCAGCAAACGAGCAAATTTCTAATTCACTACGACTGCCACTAGGGGGCCAACTGTATTTTAGCATGTCATGATTTAATGAAGGTAGCAACAGATCCTTTCTTCCGTACTGTGAATTACATCCAAGTGTAACAGATTATCAGAAAGCATGGGAAGGTTTAAGTATTAAATGATAAATGGAATCTGAGGTGTGAAGGTTGCGCAGAAAAAAAAGGCAGATGAACGTAAGCTTGCATGGATGGGGTTTAAGGAAGACAAATAACTGGAAAATAACTGGAAAAGTTGGGCATACGTTATCAGAAGAGAGAATCTGCCATTTCACCAGAATATCTGCATTATGATATTTTGACTAAACATTAAAAAGTAAAAATAAAATAAAGAAAAACATATGCATGGATAAATTATTCTAGATAAGATCAATAACATGCATTTTGAAAATGCGGTATTTGTGCTACAAGCATAAAAAAAATCAAAAATCTAGCTTTTTTTTAAGACTCTTCTGAGTGACCTGACTTGTATTGAATAAGGGACTCGAGCCAATAATCAAGCACCTAGAAACCACAAAGAAGACTTAGACATGCAGCTCATACCTTTCTCCTCCTTTTCCACAACTAACTCATTGGTCCGGATGCGAATGCGAGCATCCTTTTTAGACTGTGAATCCACTTCTGGTTTGCCTAAAGTAATGTAAATAAAAAATTAAATAACTCCATAGGCATTTTTATAATAAATATCTATTTTTCTAGTTATGCTCATGTAGAAATTGTGATTTAAAAAAAAAAAATCGTAATCTTATGAATAGTTCACCCAAAATGACAATTCGGAGCCAAACTGGTATGATTTCTTTCTTCTGTTGAATATTAAAGAAGATATTTTGAAGATATTCTTTTGTGTTCAGCAGAAGAAAGAAACCAAGGCTGCATATTGCAAAACAGTTATACTGTGTAATATTATTACAATTTAAAATAAATGTTTACTATTTACTTTATTTTAAAATGTAATTTGTTCCTGTGATCAAAGCTGAATTTTCAGCATCATCACTCCAGTCTTCAGTGTCACATGATCTTCAGAAATCACACTAATATTCTGATTTCCTGCTCAGTTATTATTACTGATGCTCAATTATAAATAATAGTTCTTATTCGGCTTTGCATCACAGGAATAAATTACTTTTTTGAGGTGTGGAGTTTGCACTGTAAAAAGGGCAGATGAACGCAAGCTTGCAGGGATGTTGCTTAAGCAGACAAAATAATTGGAAAAATAAAACATATGCATGCATAAAAGGTTTGAGATAAGATGTATTTAACATGCGGTACTTGTGCTACAAGCGTAAACACCTAAAATCATGTGGTTTGTTGAGGAGAGCCTTGCTATTACTCTTCTGAGTGACCTGACTTGTATTGAATAAAGGACTTAAACCAATAATCAAGCACCTAGAAACCACAAAGAAGACTTAGACATGCAGCTCATACCTTTCTCTTCCTTTTCCACAACTAACTCATTGGTCTGGATGCGAATGCGAGCATCCTTTTTAGACTGTGAATCCACTTCTGGTTTGCCTTTTGGAGGTTCTGCCGCATTCTTATCCGAATGATTTGTCGCAGGAACATGAGATTTGTCTTTTGAAACCAAGACTTTCTGCATGGAACCATCAGCATTCTGTGAAGGCCAGAGATTGTGTCAGTGGAAAGAGACACCAAAAAGAGAAGAATCGCCCTAAAAAGAGCCATTTTAGGCTCCTTTTCGCATAGCTGTACCTGTGGAGCAACCTTTTCAGATGTTTTTTGCTTTTCCAGTTTGTCAGCTGCGATTTTTGCATTGCATTCCTCTTTCATGGCCTCAATTAGTTTGTTACACTGAGTCCTGCACAATCCCATCACACACAGCTATTATCATACTGATGAAAGAACGTCTTTTGCATTGTAGATTAGAGCATTCAAAATAAACCTACATTTCACTGGTGGCTTTCTTACTGATTGTGTCCATGTTAGTTTGACAAGACTTCAGCTCGCTCTGCATATTATTAACATCCTCCATTAATGACTTCATTCGATCTAGAAACAGAAAATCAACAGAACACATAAACGCAACATAGAACACATATAAAAGGACAAATGTGAGGTAGACACTTACTCTTCATCACTTGAACTGTTTTAGCAGTGGAGGAAATGTTGAGCTTCAGATTAGCCTACGCCAGAGAAAAGACTTTAGAACTAAGCATATGCAATATGATATTTTTGGCCATCAAAACCTAGTGACCTGCCTACCTAAGGAGCACATTTGGGTATAACATCAGACCTGATTATATAGACAGCATTACCTACAGCGATACTCATGTAGAGAGCCTTTTTAAGCATAACAGAAAATCTGCCTATATAGCAGTGTTACTATGTAGCCTATATAGAGAGCATTTTTAGGTATTAGAGCATATATGTCAACCTATGCATTTTTTGGCATCAATACCTAGTGATGCTCACATTCAATTCCTGTTACATAACTCTATAGCACCATCTAGCGTCCCGATTTGAGCACAATGAAGATATTGTTAGTATCAAATTTAGCAATAATATTAACACCAGAGGCAAGATGATGTTGTCTCTAAAATTATTTCACTGTGAAGTGCTTTCATTCGGTTCATGAAATACAGCGAGTGTCAGATTGTGCTCACAGTTGATTACTCCAGTTTTGGTTTGCGATCTCTTACCCAGAATAAAACCAGCTCCAGAACCGGTTAGCCGTGTAGCTTAAGTTACTATGGTAATGAACACCGCTCAAACTAAACTTACCGGAGTAACCACTGAAACTGGTTTTGTGCAATAGGCCATTCATTTTACATTTCTAGAACTGGAAATGTCATGAAAAAAAAAAATCATAACATCATAGGCATTTTTATCATGAACAAGTTTTTGTAGTTATGCTCAGAAATTGTGATTGAAATTTTAATATGTGGCCTATAAACATGGGGGAGGGGTCAAGCAACTCGAAGAACGCGCAAACTTTGTGCAAGACTGTGAAGGTCAATTCACTATAGAGAAAGAGAAAGTAAAAACTGACGGCTAATGCTGCATTAACGGCGCATATTCTCTCTGAGACAGCGAGAGAAGAATCTACTTTAACATATGCTGATAACAGTATATAACTGTCTAAAATCATTCCCTCAATATTTCTCTATTGGCTCGTATAGTGAAAAACATAAGAAACGTATTTCACATTAAACAGGTTGTTTTTGAAAATCAGTGCCTGAAATAAAGCTGCGCTGAAATTCCCATTGATGACTGCAGTGTTAATCATTTTAATTATTGGTCTATAAGTCATTGTATAATTTAATCGGACATTACATGCGAGATACAGTGATATAAAAACACCCACACTGGGTTTTGATTCTGAAATGTACAGTGCTCATGTTTATTCAACGAAGTCAAAGACTTTTGGAAAATCTATTTGTGGCAGTCAGTTTTGATATTTTGGTGGGCGCCAAAAGAAAGAAATCAATGTATGAAAAACACCGTAGTCTCATAATTGACGTGTAAATTCTGTAGATTACATCACTGACCAGTATTGTACTGTCAGCAATTTATAAAAAATGTTTTTAATTGTAACATACATAATTATTCAGGTGCATGTGTAATAACTTGATGCTACGGCAGCACTTCTTCATCGTCGTCATTGTCTTGTCTGATGCACTCAAGAGTTCTAACCACGACCACGCCTCCCCGTCCCCCGAACATTTGAATTTCCGTAGGCAGGATTTATTTTAATGATATTCTAATGGACCGCTTTGTGACATCACTAATACCAGAAAACAACTTTGTAGTCCAAACGGGCCGTTCGTTGTAGTTCTTGAAAAGGGATAAAAAAAATAAAAAAAATAAAAAAACGACAGCCATATCACCCTGCAGCCCAAGACTGGTTGCCCGCTGAAGCTAAGCAGGGTTGAGGCTGGTCAGTACCTGGATGGAAAACCTGTGTGGGTCCTAATGCCCCAGTATAGTGACGGGGACACTACTGTAAAAAAGCACTGTATTTCGGATGAGACGTTAAACCGAGGTCCTGACTCTCTATGGTCACTAAAAATCCCATGGCACTTCTCGTAAAGAGTAGGGATGTAACCTCGGTGTCCTGGCCAAATTTCCTCCACTGGTCCTTGTCAATCATGGCCTCCTAATAATCCCCATCCACTGAATCGGCTCTATCACTCTCTCTTCTCCACCTGTAGCTGGTGTGTGGTGAGAGTACTGGTACCATTGTTCAGTGGCAGCTGTCACATCACATCACCCCCCCCCCCCAAAGTGCTTTGGGTGTACAGCACGACACAATAAAAGCGCTATACAAATGCATCATTCATTTAAAAATGAAAACTCTCCCTTTGAGTGGACTTTGAGATTTGTAACTTTGTAGATATTTGTATGCCCAAACACACGGACTAAAGTTCAAAAAGTGAAAAAGCATAATAGGACCCCTTTAATTATTCCAAACTTTTGACTTGTATTTATTTATAATACAAATAATATTTTTTTTAATAATGACTAAGAACCGCATGATCAATAGCTCTGAGTTTTGACCTGAACTTCTGTGGGTGTAAGATGAGTGTTTTCATACTTTTCTTGTTTCCAGGTTTCCAGAGCGTCTTCCCGCTGTCTCTGGTGTGTTTCCCCCATTAACTCCAGCTGCTTGTTCTGTCTGCGCGTCTCCGCCACCTTCAGCTTGCTCTGCTGCTCTCGGTCTGCAGCCAGCTGCCTCATGCGGCTCTCCATCTCCAATATCCTACTCTGGAGAACAACAAAAAGCTAATTATAGTTAACAGCCACTCACTTCAGCACTTGTCACAGACTACATCTAATCACAGAGCGTAAAACCTGCAGCTCGTTGTTTCTTGAGTTCGAGACCCAGTAGTTGAAGCCAAGCAGGAGGATGCAGGTGATGAGAGCCGCCACCAGCAAAGACGGAGCGCGACCGCCACGTCGACCGTTCGCGAGAGCACCCATCATGCTCAGTCACAGTCCCACAAACACCTTAAAATGGGTTTCTGAAAAAGAAAGAGCAAACTTTATATAGCGCATTTTACAGGCATATTTATAGCCACATGATACAGAAAATAACAACAAAGAAACATAAATGTAAAAAATGTAAGGAAATTAGTTAGGAAAACAGACAGCTGTGACCAGTCAAAACCAAGTGTATGAGGCATTATAGTTGTCAAACTGAATTTTTGGGGGATTATAACATACCTGTCTAGAAGTATAGCATTTTTGGGCATTAAAATCTAGTAAGTTGCCTATCTAGATTGCATTGTTAGTCATTATAGCCTAGTGTCTAATATAGACTGCACTGTATTTAGCATACACAACTCAATGGCGTTTTCAAGAATATACAGTTTTCATCAGCATCATGTCAGGATGGAGCAGCAGTGAAACTGCTCATGAGTCACGACAGAGCATTGTTTTCATGCATACTTCAAAAACAAGCATACCTTTGTTTCAGAGCATTTCTAAATAGATCAAATCACATACTTACTGAAACACGTTTGGTGACTGGCTAATATATTTTGTAAAATTTAATCAAACTGTTGAGATGTCATTTCATGGTAAACGAGCGCTTCAATTCAACATCAACATAATATTATTTTTTTTAAGCAATGAATATTTTACATATGATGCAAATGTATTGTTGATCACAGCACTGGTTTATAGCCAATTGGCAAAAATAAATTTAATATAGCAAAATTCTCATTAGTTTGTTGCTGAAATTATAATTATTTTAAAACACACTGATCAAAATAATAAACGCAACATTTTTGCCCCCATTTTTCATGAGCTGAACTCAAAGATCTAAGTCTTTTTCTATGTACACAAAATGTCCATTTCTCTCAAATATTGTTCACAAATCAAGCCTGGCTCACAGTGTGCTATTTTTTAAAAGTCCTTTAGGATTGTATTTGTCAGACTGTACGAACATAGTGATCATGTCACACTGTGGGATCTCAGTTGTCATTAGAACAACACATTTTTAGTGAATTGTTGGCCTTCTGGAAAGTATTCATCTGTATTTTTTGGTCACTTGTTTCTCATTTTCCTCTTGACAATACCCCATATATTCTCTATGGGGTTCAGGTCTGGTGAGTTTGCTGGCCAGTCAAGCAAACCAACACTATGGTCATTTAACCAACTTTTGGTGACTTTGACAGTGTGGGCAGGTGCCAAATCCTGCTGGAAAATGAAATCAGCATCTTTAAAAAGCTGTCTTTCTCCTATTGATAATTTGTACAGTAATGTTTTATATATTTACATTTAGTCATTTAGCAGACACTTATCCAAAGCGACTTACAATTGGGGAATACATAAAGCGATTAATCTTGAAGAGGCAAACAGACAGAGAAAGTGCTCATAAAACCAAGTCTCAGGCATTGTTCAAATAAGTACAAGCTAGCAAGGGAAGGAGAGAAAGATAAAGAGAAAGATGAAGATTTTGAAAAAGTGAAAGTTCAATTTTTTTTTTTTTATGTAGTCAAGTAGAGTTGAAAGAGATGAGTTTTCAGTTGTTGCTTGAAAATTGACAGGGATCCAGCATTCCGGATGGGGATGGGAAGATCATTCCACCGGCCAGGAACGGTGAACGAGAATGTTCTGGAGAGTGATTTTGAGTCTCTCTGTGATGGTACCACGAGGCATCGCTCACTAGCAGATCTCAGACTTCTGGAGGGGATGTAGATTCGTAATAGCGAGTGGAAGTAGGTGGGTGCTGAGCCTGTGGTTGTTCTATATGCAATCATCAGTGTCTTGAACTGGATGTGAGCTGCAACTGGTAGCCAGTGCAAGGAGACAAAGAGAGGTGTAACATGGGCTCTTTTGGGCTCGTTGAAGACCAGTCGTGCCGCTTCAATGCCGTGCCGCTATATATATATATATTCCATTTGAGAGGCACAGTAGCAGTGCCTCAGTCCATTCCTTGTGAAGTTCAACCAAATTCTTGAATGGATTTTGTTTGACAATCCTCACAAAGGCTGCGGTTCTCTCGGTCGATTGTGCATCTTTTTCCTTCCACTCAACTTTCTGTTAACATGCTTGGATACAGTACTCTGTGAACAGCCAGCTTCTTTGGCAATGAATGTTTGTGGCTTACCCTCCTTGTGAAGCGTGTCAATGATTGTCTTCTGGACAACTGTCAGATCAGCAGTCTTCCCAGTGATTGTGTATCCTAGTGAACCAAACTGAGAGACCATTTTGAAGACTCCTTTGCAGGTGTTTTGAGTTGATTATCTGATTGGCAAGTCACCATATTCTAATTTATTGAGATAGTGAATTGGTGGGTTTTTGTTAAATGTGATCCAAAATCATCACAATTAAAATAACCAAAGACTTAAACTACTTCAGTCTGTGTGCATTGAATTTATTTAATACACGAGTTTCACAATTTGAGTTGAATTACTGAAATAAACTTTTCCGACATTCTCATTTATTGAGATGCACCTGTATATAATTTCCACATAGAACTTAAAACATAAACAAATATTTTTCCTATTGTTGCTTTCTGTGTGTGCCAAACCTGTAGTTCGACTTAACCACCTTA
Organism: Gymnocypris eckloni scoliostomus; assembly: GCA_027564155.1. Lineage (NCBI taxonomy): Eukaryota > Metazoa > Chordata > Actinopteri > Cypriniformes > Cyprinidae > Gymnocypris > Gymnocypris eckloni. The sequence goes on from CM050420.1 coordinate 722,335, forward strand.
ATTTACTGTCTGCTCTTTTTATTGACATTCCCACTTAAACAAATACTCCAGAGAACAGTGAGTGTGCTTGTGCACAGGGTGTAATGCAGGATCAGATGGAGGATTTCATGTAGAATGAAAAGTCTAGTGAACTTGTAGTAACAGTGACTGTGTTATTAATCATGTGCACTACAGACTTTAACACGTTAACGTTACTACTTCTGTGCCTCTCAAATGAAATATATAAAACGTTACTGTACGAATAATCAATACGAGAAAGACAGTATAAGAAAATATTACAATAATACAATCAAGTCAAGTGTAAACCCATTGAAAATCGAAATAATTTTTGTATGAAACAGCTTTTGTTTTGATACCATACTTGCTAATACAGCTAACGTACTGTTACTCTTATCATACTGATACTATTATTATCACGTTCCTCTTTACATCAGACACATGTTGTATATTAATGTCAAATTGTTCTTACCGGCGTTAAATGTAGCAGGTCTCGTCAGGAACAGAGATGAAGCATGGACATAGCGATTTTCGACAGTCTTTCCGGGATGAAATCGTAATAAACTGCAGTGTTTTTGCGTTGACCCAGGACGCGCATGCGCACTTCGCTGGGATTTATTATCGTCCAGGAAACGTTGGCTGGCTTCATAGCCCGAAGTTGTTTTTGAGGTACTACAGGTAAATATACACCCCCCTCCCCCCTTTCCTCAATGAAACTAATACATAGTGACTTTTTACCATTCGTGGTACCACAAGTGGTGACATATCTCATAAATATAATATTTTGTTAAATTTCCAACATATATATGGGCTTATAAAAAAGATATTTTACATTTCCATCAGCTATATTTCATTAATTTAACATGTCCATGTTATGGGTTCTCACAACGTAAAATTCAAAATATCAAATCATGTTTTAGGCAACAAAAGTGGTACTATTTAAACTGCATTCATTTGTAAAATAGGTAAATATTTGAAATATGTTAAAACCGCTCCAAACGGACATTTATGAAGTTCATCATTTCAGTTAAAATGACTACATTATATTTGTGTTGAAGACAGAAAACAGGAATTTGTGTATTTGGACTTTTGACTCCAAACTTAGTGACCCAGTAAACCAGTTAATGAGACAGAGCTTCCCTTGGTATGAACACATGAAAGACAAAACCTAGAGTTACTAAAGGATGTGTGAGCAAACCATGCAGAAAAACTAAAAATTAAAAACAGATTTTCATCCTTAGGACTGGTGAAAGTGTCTGGTGTGGAAACACACCTCTCAATCATGTAGCTGTTCACAATGTTAAGTGAGGATTTCTTTTGAAGGCTATATGTTTTTATACTTGAAATGGCATTACTAAGAGTCTCGTATGGCTCTTACAGGGTTATATAATGTAACATTTTAATTAGAAAGGATCATAACAAGCAGCTTATTTCATTACTGTCTAGACATGACTTTTTTTTGAGAAACATTTAAACAAACAGATGTACAGCTCAGGTCAGTTCCACCTCAGAATCGTTTCCTCGCATTTTCCTCCTTAAAAACAAAGAAATGTCAATATTAGCATTACAGCTTAAAGTACAACAAAGTAGAAAACTCTTATAGTTATGTATAAGATACATTTGAGTCAAAAGTGGCTGTGTAACAGGGTTGTGTACACCCTGTTTTTCCACCATAAGTTGCACAATACATCGTTTTTACTTCCACAAACCACTTATGTGACATAATAATTAATTGTACAGTAAAATTACATACAATTGCTATTTAAACCATTTAAAGTTGTTTAACCATAAAGAGTAAGGGCACTTTGAAAGTTTACTAATTAACAGGTTTTCCTAAAGCATTTTTACAATCTATTCCTGTAAAAAATTGATATTTTTTTACAGTGCAAAATTCAGAATTGAACAGAGAATGCTTCTTAAATTCCTATTCAGTTCCTGAATTTAATGTAGCAAAACTCACCCAAATTTTAATTCGATTTTGAATTTAAGGATGCAGAAATTTAAAATGCAAACAACACAATTGTGTTGAATTAAATGCAATAACTTTCATTTTATGGACAATCATTCCAAAGAATGCTCTAATTTACCCCAAAGCCTTGAGCCACATACCTATACTTATATATTGTTCTATATTTACATATCAGAAGATTCTATGTTTTATTTGATTATATGATTTAAATTTTTAACTTTTTAAGGGTATTTGAAAATAATGTGATGGAAATTATGGAGTGCTGTTGGTTTTAGTTTATTTTTAGTTATAAATATGTCCAAAAAGTCTATATAAAACATATAGGTGCATCTCAATAAATTAGAATGTCGTGGAAAAGTGAATTTATTTCAGTAATTCAACTCCTGAGCCTTCAAAATGGTCTCTCAGTTTGGTTCACGAGGATACACAATCACAGGGAAGACTGCTGATCTGACAGTTGTCCAGAAGACAATCATTGACACCCTTCACAAGGAGGGTAAGACACAAACATTCATTGTCGAATGTCGAATGTCACTGCACCTGTTTACCAACATTTTGGAGTACTTCATGCTTCCTTTTGCTGACCAGCTTTTAAAAAATGCTGATTTCATTTTCCAGCAGGATTTGGCACCTGCCCACACTGCCAAAAGCACCAAAAGTTGGTTAAGTGACCATGGTGTTGGTGTGCTTGACTGGCCAGCAAACTCACCAGACCTGACCCCCATAGAGAATATATGGGGTATTGTCAAGAGGAAAATGAGAAACAAGAGACCAAAAAATGCAGATGAGCTGAAGGCCACCGTCAAAGAAACCTGGGCTTCCATACCACCTCAGCAGTGTCACAAACTGATCACCTCCATGCCACGCCAAATTGAGGCAGTAATTAAAGCAAAAGGAGCCCCTACCAAGTATTGAGTACATATACAGTAAATGAACATACTTTCCAGAAGGAGAACAATTCACTAAAAATGTTTTTGTATTGGTCTTATGAAGTATTCAAATTTATTGAGATAGTGAATTGGTGGGTTTTTGTTAAATGTGAGACAAAATCATCACAATTAAAAGAACCAAAGACTTAAACTACTTCAGTCTGTGTGCATTGAATTTATTTAATACACGAGTTTCACAATTTGAGTTGAATTACTGAAATAAATGAACTTTCACACGACATTGTCATTTATTGAGATGCACCTGTAAGTGAACGAAGTAGCAAAGTCATTCAAATGAATAATATTTAGAATCAAATGTGAACAAATTAACTTTCAATGATTTAAGAAGTACATTTTGTGATGGATTCATGTGGGTTTGTGCTGTGATTTTTATTGAACTGAAATTCTGTGAATTCATATTCCTGTCACTGCAATTCAAAATCACGTTCATGAATTAATCTGAATCGTGCAGAACCCTGCTGTGAAAACGTACATAATTCAGGTTCCCCAGACAAACATCAAGCCTGGTCCTACAGGAGAATCACTCATGTAATTGAGGAATAGGCTTAGTCCATGTCTGGAAAACCTGGCAGTAAGGTCTCAGGCAGCTCTGCAGCTTTGCTTTTACCTTCACAAGTTTGCCGAGCTCAGCCAGAGCTTGCTCATAGCAGGTCTCCATGCTTCTCAGAGCTTCTGGTCTCACAAAGTGCCTCTGTATGCCAGGACTGCCAGCATCTCTCACCATCTGCAAGAAACACTTCTCCTGAAAGATAAACAAAGACAAAATGTATTCAAGCACTATCAGCCATTAGAACATATGGTGTATCTCAACCAATCAGTCACTCAAAATGATTTCACAAATTGGTGTTTGCCCATAATAAATGTCTACTGAATAAAATGGACTAAATGAGAATTGATTGGAACAGCTTGCACACACAACTAAATCACAAATGCTGAATTTGCAATTCCAGTTATGATGAAAATCTGACCTGCACTTCTAAAAGGAAGGTGAATGCCGACCCAGCCTTCCCTGCTCTCGCTGTTCTGCCCACCCTGCGAATGAAAACACTCATCAAATACACTGATGATGGATTCAAATAACATAATACCCACATATATTGGGCTTCTATTGTATTATGCGGACTTGCCTGTGAATATATGCTCGGATGTATTGAGGAGCATCATAATTAATGACACATTTCACACCGTTGACATCAATGCCTCTGGCAGCAGCATCGGTGCTTATCAACCTGACATGAAAAAATATCAACAATATTTCACCATTACATACACCATATATAGCCTTGCATAACTCCAGTTGGGTTTGGTTGTTCCTGAACACTCGGAGCGGATACTGAAGGCATACGTACAGTTGGATCTTCCCTTGTTCAAAGTCCTTCAGTGTTTTTTGTCGTTCACTTGGGTTCAGTTTAGAGGAAAACTCAGCCACTTCTACACCGCCGAACAGCTTCACGAGCAAATACAGTCTGAGAGACAGGAAACAAAAATACAGTAATAACTGGGTTGTCTTTGATTTGATACATTTTAGGCAAAACGCTAAAACCAGAGTATATGCACATATCTCTGTATGCTATTTTATCTTATGTGTGGATGACTTCACTTTGCATCATGATTATTCATGATTATATTAAAATTCTCCACACTATAAAAATGACATCGGAGCCAAAAAAGAATGACATATTGGAGCCATATTAAGTCACCAAATTACATATTTAAAGAAATGTCTTGCACGTACAAATTTTCTCTAAATTATTTCATGGAAGAATATTTATCTTCTTGAGCGCCAGATCTGAAAGATCATGTGACACTGAAGACTGGAATAATGATGCTGAAAATTCAGCTTTACGTCAGGAATTTTAGAAATACATATAAAATAAAACACATTTTCAATTGTAATTATATTTAAAATATGTATAGAATACTTAAAACAGTCATTTCAAATACATATTTAACATTTAAGTGGAACTAATATTTCACAATATAATTTTTTTATACAGTATCATTCTCATAAATGCAAAAATCTTTACATGGTAGTGAATGGTATTCTTTTGAATGGTAGTGTAAATATGGAAATCATATTAAAAATGACATATACGGTATGGCGTATTTCAGAATAAGCAACAATATCTAGCAACATATTAAACTAAAACAAGTAAATTCATGTAATATAACATATGCTAAGAAGAACATCCATGAACACTTTTAACTAATGACAAATTGCAAAAGCGATTCAAATGGCTGGATTGAAAGAACCGATGTGAAAATCAATATTATATAATAACAAATTAATTTCCAGTTTTATTGCTAGCAGTGGTCACTACAGTTTCATTAATATTTTCAGTTTTTTATTTAACTGATTTAGTCATGTCTGGAGCCCTGGATGTAAATATACACAGTAGCTCTTTATCTGTACCGTGCAGAATCCATCATTACCGATGTGCTGCTTGTCTGGAGTTTGTGAAGCACAGAGCAGGACTGAACTTGAGCCGCAGCAGGAAGTGAAGGATGAGGAGCGGCTTCTTGTTTAAGGTGCAGGGGACAAAATACTCCTGCGTAAGACATTCCCATATGTTAAAGATGTGCAAAGAAGATCTGTTACCAGTTTAGATCATATGGTGTCTGATTACAATGCTCAAGAAATGCTCGACTCACAGCGAGACCCTGAGGGAAGTTAAAAGTGTCCTGGCTTTGCGTGCCGGTCTCTGTACTTCTGTGTGTGGAACTGAAGAGTCGAGGCTGGTGCAGATCCAGCAGCTGCAGTTTCTCAGGGTTTTGGGAGAGAGTGGCGGAAAACAGCAACTTCTGTAGAGGAATCTGTGGCGGGGACAAACTGACACAAACAGACAGACGTAAACACCGAGTGGCTTGCTTTAGACTAGCAATGCAGTCACAGGTTTTTGTTTTGGGAGGTGAGCAAGACACTTTATACAAGGTTACTCTAAAGTTTAAAGGTGGGCATAAAAACCGTCAAACTGAGGGGCATTGGGTTGGCTGATATTCTAGGTGGAGTTGAAAACTCTTGTGCTAAATAATGGATAAAGATGACATCCTACCTCGCCACTGTGATCGGTCCAGGCAGGATTCTCCTAAACACAGACTTCTGTGTGTCACCTGGGCTGCTGTACACTGCTTTAGTCACCTGAGTGAGCCACGACTGATGCATGCCGTCAATCATCCTGTCTGCCTCGTCAATAATCTACAACATACACATGGGATTGTAAAGCTGTCTTCCCTCTTTCTATACAGAACATAGAAACATACCATGATAGAGGCATATGCATCAGACTTAAGTGCCATTTCATTCCTTTGTGTTAAACGCCATTTCAATCCTAAAGAAATAGTTCACTCAAAAATATATAAATGAATCCATCATTAAGGTGTTTAACTTTAAACCGTTGCTTCTGGGCAAAATATGAGTCCATGATGCATAATAATGCTTCCTCCAATTAAAATATTTTGCTGTTGTAAATGGTGCTTGATCTTTGCATATTTCTCTCCTGATTCAGACCGGATGACTTTTTTTTTTACTGGAGGAACCGTTTTATGGATAGAGGCATTTTAGCTTTAAGCAATGGTTATAAGTTAATATCTTAATTATGAATTTGTTTCTTACAAACACTTTTTGCTTAAAGCAAAAAGTGAACTGTTTGGACTCTCATTCTGATGGCACCCATTCACTGCAGAGGATCTATTGTTGAATAAATTACATAATGATACATTTCTCCTGTGAAGAAACAAAGGTATCTACAACTTGGATGGTTTGAGGGTGGATACATTTTTAGCAAATGTTCATTGTTGGGGGAATTACTCCTTTGAGTGTAGACTATCATCGTACTGTGGTCAGTGCGATTTTTCAAATGTATTTAAATTAAGTCTCTTCTGCTGACCAAGGCTGCATTTATTTGATCAAAAATACATTCAAAACATAATATTGTGAGACTATTACAACTTAATAACGAATTTCTATTGTAATATATTTAAAAATTGAATTCAAACCTGTGATGCAAAGCTGAATTTGCAGCCATGCTTCAGTGTCACATGATTCTTCAGAAATCATGCTGATTGGCTGATTTTTGTGTAAACTGCAATTGGGTCATTCCGTGTCAAATTAACCATATTTCTGAAACTTCCTCGGCTCAAATTGTTTATTTGGCTAATATTTTTTTTCTGAAGAAAGATAAACATGTACTGTGATGAAAGCCAAAATATTAGATGTCATGGATGAATATTTACTGAGTGTACAGGAGGGTCAAAATGGCAATCTTCACCTGAGATTCAGGGCCAAATTACAGGAGGTTAAAAATGATTTCAGAAAGATGGCAGCATCATAATCTTACTTTTACACAGAGATTGGTAGGTATATTAGTAAAATCTGTTGACTTTAGCTAACCTTTTTGCATTATGTGCCAATAGTGACTATAAAAAAATGGGGAAACAGCGATTTTCAAGCTTTTTTCTCCTAAGCTTGCAGACCTATAACTCAAGAAGCATTGAAGATATCTTAATGCCCTTTGAGATACTGGGTCTTACTAAACTTGCCTTCACTTTTAAGGCCCTATATTGTTCAATATCCAGAGTTATTGGGATTTCAATATGGCTCCAGGAGTAAATTGTTACATTGTACACATTTTGTCAAAAACCAAATGTGGGTCACTGCAAAAAATATGATACTCTTTTCTTTTAAAGAGGAATGTCTGAAGACTTAATGCCACAAAACCCCCATTTTGATTTACTACGGTCAAAATATTACACTCTTAAAAATAAAGGTGCTTAAAAAGGTTCTTCAAGCGATGCCACAGAAGAAACATTCAGTCAAAGGTTCTTTAAAGAACCATCTCTTTCTTACCTTTTTCTAATCTGAAGAACCTTCTTTCGTCACAAAGAACCTTTTGTGAAACAGAAAGCTTCTTCAGATGTTAAAGGTTCTTTAAGGAACCATTTAGACAATTGTCTAAATTGCACTTTTATTTTTAAGAGTGTAGGCATACATATAACTGTCATTTTTGTTCTTTTTTGGTTCACAGTAGTTCACTGAAGACATTGTTACAGGTGTCCAGTTGATTTGTTTTAATGCTCACCAGGAATCGTAGATGTTGTAGACTGAAGTTGCTGTTTTTGTTGATGTGATCCACCAGTCGGCCTGGTGTGGCCACGACAATATCAGCCAAACTGTGGCTAACACCTCCTCTACGCAAAGACACAACGTTTAAATGAAGAATATTAACTTCCTACTATAGTCCATCAAGTTCACATACAATGTTATCCTATTTGTCCCCCTAGCCCTGTAAAATACTCACCTGATTTCCGAGAGCGCTGTCTGCTCTGCAGCAAATGATTTTTGGCCTGTGATCATCACCACCTTAAGACTGGTGCCCTCTGTGTATGTGCTAAACACCTTTGACACCTGTGGGTTTGAAATCAAGGATGAATGTTGAATGCTGATGGATATGTACATAATTGGAAATGTAGACAATTAACTAACAAATAATCAGTGATTAATAATCATTACCTGTTGTGCTAACTCCTTGGTGGGAAGTACAGCGAGCGCACGGACCTCACGCACCACACACTTGGACAAGGCCTACATTAATAAACATGTCATATACATATATTTGGTCTCTTATACTCAATGAGAAATGTTTTTGAGCAGCAAATCAGCATATTAGTATTATTTCTGAAAGATCATTTGAAACTAAAGACTGGAGTAATGGTGCTAAAAATTCAGCTTTGCATCCCAAGAATAAATTACATTTTAACAGTTATTTGAAATTTCATATTACTTCACAATATTAATGTTTTACTGTATTGGTGGTAATGCAGCATTGATGTGCTTCATTCAAAAACATTAAAAATCTAGAAAAAGCCATGAGCTGGATTTAAATTTACATCAACCAAATTAAATTAGAGCACAGAACCACTACAAAGTTAAAATGCAAATATGAGCATGAATGCAATTCATTGTTTGCAGATATACCTGTACAACAGGTATGACGAACGCCAGTGTTTTTCCACTTCCTGTAGGTGCAGAAACACAGATGTCTCTGGGTCTGTAGCCACCTGGACCGAGCAGCAGCCCTGAGCTCACGCTCTCTAGGATGGCAGGGATGACCTCAGCTTGAACTGAAAACACAAATGATGCTTTACAACCTTCATATAACTTCCTGCAGCTCAAACAGAAGAGCACGACACTAGCAATGACAAAGCCATGGGTTCCTGATCAAATGTAAATGTACTCTCTAACATACTTTGGAAATAAAAGTCAAACACATACATGTAAATTAACAAAAAAAAAAATAAAAACTGACTTCAGTGCTGATGTACACCAGACTCTCCACTAATAGGGGTCAAGATTGGGTCCGTTGGGCCACATTGTACGTTGCCGTATGTGACCCTGGACCACAACACCAGTCATAAGGGTACATTTTTTTAAACTGAGATTTATACAGCATCTGATATATTTGGCCGAGATACAAGTGAATATCTGGAATCTGAGGTGCAAAAAAATCTATATATTGAGAAAATCACCTTTAAAGTTGTCTAAATTAAGTTCTTAGCAATGCATATTACTAATCACAAATTATGTTTTGGTATATTTGTGGTAGGAAATTTACAAAATATCTTCATGGAACATGATCTCTACTTAACATCCTCATGATTTTTGGCATAAAAGAAAAATCGATAATTTTGACCCATACAATGCACTGCTGGCTATTGCTACAAATATACCCATGCTATACTTATGACTGGTTTTGTGCTCCAGGTCACATATTACTGCTCTGTGTTTAATACAATGCCAATGAATCATCGCTCGGTTTTACCTGGGAAGAAGTTCTGTATCCCGTTGGTTTGTAATTTCTTGAGCAGTGTGGGGCAGATGCCTGGCACCTCACTCATGGGAATGAGGTTGTTCTTAATATCTCTTTGAATGACGTCAGGCTGAGCCAACCATTGAGGCAATACTCTTTTAACCTGTAATTGTGCAAAAACATTTCTTTAAAAGACACAACACTCGATACAGATTAATTCAGGACTTGGCAATATTTTCCCAGCTACCTTTTGCACAGTCTTCTCTTCGAAGCCCCCCAGGACGTGGAAGGTGGTCTGTGAGGAGCCGTTTTCTGCCTTCGGCTCCGGACTGATCTGAGCGTCCACAGACTCTTCGGTCTTCTTACTTTCCTCTGGGACACTTTCACTTGTTTCTGTGATTTCTACAGACTTCTCATTATCGAATTCTTTATCTCCTGAAATAAATAATACATTTCTGTAAAAAAAAACACCTTCCACAAAAACAGTAAAGGAGGATAGAGCTTAAACTCTTAATAAAGTATTTTGTTTTCAAAAAGGGTTATTTGACCCTGATCTTATTTAGATTTTTTTAATAAATGTTAAATAAGTATCAAAATAAATTATATACAATACATTTAAAATCCCACAATAGAACTGGTGACAGGGTTGCAACTTTTCTTGCTAACTATTTTTGTAAACTCTGATTTGTAGTTATTAATAAATATATATTTTACAAAGCTTTTTTAATAATAACTCTAGCAACAGGGTTGAATGCTTGAGCTTGATAAATGCAGAAGATACTAACATTTTATGTAAAAAGCTGGGAAAGTGGAATAATATTATATTTGTCTTATTGTTGTACTGCCAAAAACACTTCTTGATTATTTCAATTATTATTAGTTTTTTATGTTAAATTTCAACTGAAGGAAGTTAATGCTGTAACAGGGCAGCAAAAAAATGAAATATTCTACTTTTGGAATAATGTTATATGCCAAATTTTGAAATGTTATTTTCATAGTTGAACTTTTATGTAAATGTTATGCTAGATAATAGTTTATCTAATGTATCTAATCATTATCTCTCTGAGGAATATGGCCACAATCATCAAGCTCGTCTAGATTAATTTAAAAACAATCAAACATCGTAGAAAGGCAGCATTACCTGTATTCACGCTCTCGTTTTCAGTGGACAGCCGTTTCTGTTTTTTCTTCTTTTTAGCCGAACTGGTAATGTCATCAGTGATTCTCTCATTTTCACGATGCACTTCCTCGGTGTCCGGTTCTTCAGGTTTTCTTTTCTTCTGTTCTTCATCAGCTGTGTTTGAGATGCTCTGCTGTTCTCTGGCTTTGACCTGCTCCTGAAGTTTAGCCAGTAAAGCTCTGGAGCGAGACTCTCTGCTGGATTCACTGTCCTCCTCCTCCTCCCCTAAATACCTGATCAGCACATCTAACACATCAGTACACATGCAGTCAAGTGAAATAACACATGTGAACCTGTAGATTTGAGGTTAAATTGAATGTATAAGGGAAACTGTATAAGTGCTTGTTTTTTTCTTTTATGTATATTTGTCATACTTCTTATGATATTTTTGCGGTTTTCGGCAATGTGACATTAATTTGAAATATAATAGTACATCAAGTTTCAAGTCACTTGTATAATAATTATGTAATAATTTGAAAAATGAGTTTTAAAGTTAATTTAAGATGAAGCAACCAGACGTGCGATGTAGTCTGCAATGAGAATGAGCGCCATTACTTATGATTAAACTAGTAAAACAATTTACTACAAGAACAGATATGAACTAAATATGCAGCGAGCACTATATACTTTTGATGTAAAGAATACATAACGTTACCTGTTTATCGTAAAGAGTGCCATAATATAGTGACTCCTGGCTCGTGTCAGCGCCACGTAGATCTTTATTTGAATCACTAAGTCATAAATTGTTATAATGTTATGTATCTATGTAAAGTCTTCAGAAATGAAAATATAAACTACATAACGTTAGCGCACAGCTCGGTTGACCACGTGGGTTCATGAGCGCTGTTTTGCAGTCGCGCACTGATGACGTAGCGAGAGTCCACCGGAAACATGTACGACTGTGTGTATATCCTTGTAATGTCATTGTTTATTTTTTTTTTTTTTTTAACTATTTTCATTTTATTTTTAATGTCTATACGTTTGTGTTTGTAATTTGACAATATCTGTTTATTGGTCATTACTTTATGTATTTGTATGTAATCCCTTGGCTGTTCTTATTGTATTGTCTGTTCAAGCATTAATAAAAAAATAAAATAAAACGAGTGCGGTCTAGACGTCACATGTATGTGTCAGTAATTTCTTATTTTAAATCTTCGCTGTTTATCATTATTCATCTCGTGGGACATTTCCCTTTCTCAGTTGGAGGAGGAACCCCTCTCCTGCCCAAAGACCGCCAGATGGCAGTGTTTATTTCGTTTCTTTGGTCAGTTTCTTATTCCACAGTACTTACTGTAGCTTTGCAGACAGGTTTCTTGAAGCATCTTGAAGACGTTGCCACAGTTCAGTTAATGGTCAAATTAATGTTTGGAAATCTGAACACACTACAGCAAAAGATAGAAATAACTGACTTAACCATTTCCAAGCTAGTGAAAATATAGTGTTCTAATCATTTTGGCCACCACTGTATTTGATACAAAATACAGTATTGTTAACTATAGTTAAAACATTATTCTTTTGATGCAATGATACATTTTCATCAATTAGTCTAGTCTTCAGTGACATGTGATCTTCCAGAAATCATTCTAATATGCTGATTTGCTGTATTAAGCAATACAACACAGCGGCACCTTTTAAACAGGTTTCATTTATTATTACATACACATTCTACACAAGAGAGTGTTTTGCATAACTCGAGTATTTCAAAAGACAAGTGCTTCCAGATTCATTCAAAAGGCCACCAAACAATCATGGCTGTTTCGGCATTACACATAAAAAATATGAACAATCCCCTATCTCAAACTCATATAAAACACCTATCCACAACAGCAATGTGGATACACAACTAAAATTCACCCCTCGTAATAGAAACTTTATCTCATAACTCTAAGCGTCAGTGAAAAAGTGTGTGATACACCTGCATAATTCATACAGGTGTACTAAAACCTGTCTGCATATCTGCATGCACATACATTGCTATTAATAACTGATTTAGTGTATATTGTGACAAGCAGAGATAACAGCGTCTTGGTACGAGCTGCCTGTGTTTAAACATGATAAAGGGAATGTGCAGTGTGTATTGATAACTAGAAATCAAATATTACACTGAACAGAATAAGTCACATTCTATTACAGTCGTGTGCAATATAATCCAGCATCAATTGGATTTAATGTCCAGCAGTTTAATATGAGCCCAGCACTAATGTGCTTAATGAAAAATATCATAAGATCGTTTTAAACACTGTATACTAAGTGTGCTGCACTTTCATTAATATACCGTGCACTAGATTCAGTGTAGCTTGTACAATATTTAGAGCTTAAATCTGCTTACTTTTCATTGGCTTTCATGCTAAACATGATTATCAGGACAATACTCAATTGGAGCAAACGCTTGATGAGTCAAAATGAAAAAGGCCATTCAACATATGCATAATCTAAAAGGTTTTTGAAAAAATTGATTTTAAAACTGTCAGACATAATGTCAAAATTGCAATACATTTAGGTTTTTGCAGACATCATTTCTAGTGGCAAAGTTTGACAGTTTGATGCCTTCCACATTCATCTGTGCTAATATAACAAATATGTATAGCTATAATAATGAATCTGACAGGCATAGCTTGTCCAGGACACATTTGACCCAAAAATCAAAAGACAAAAAAATAACTATATATTTCTTGAATGGAAATTAAGCTTATTTTAGGACCATTAAGATTATGTATATATACACACACACAAACATTCACGTAATATGTTATTTAAAATATAAACACTTATGTAAAGTACACATGGTAGTAGTAATTTTGTACTGAATTTATGTTGATTTTTAATTTAAAAAAATTCATAAACTTAAAGAAAATAATTTGGAGGGAAACTTTTTATGAAAATGTTACAATTTGGTTTTCTTTTGCATTTGGAGTGAAATGTGACCTGGATATGAAGGTAAATCATTCATTTTAAATGGAAAGGTATTTTCACAGCCTAATTAAATGTTGGCTGACACCTTTGTGTGTGTTTTGAGAAACAAAATCATCAGCATATATTTTATCAATAGTTAGACAGAACGTCTCCTGTTTTTTAGAATTATAATATTTTTTTATTAAGATGTAGGACTCTGCCAGATCTGAGCTATACAAAACTGTCTGGTATACCATGATAGTAGAAGTACCATCGGTAAACAGATGGAGAATAATACAAACATTTCATAATCGTGGAAATAATTTTTTAAGCTCATGCTCATAATAGAAAACAATCCAGCTTTTTTGTAAAACACGCTAAATCAGGTTTCTGTGGCCGTGTTACATACGCAGGACAGAAATGAAGCTCGACAGCACAAGAATGATCTGAGGTAGCAAAAGATGTTTCACAATCAAACGCTGACCCAGAGATAGACAGCCAGAGGCCATAAATGTGCTTCATTCTGGAATAAATTACACTCAGCATACAGCATTTTATTATATTAAGCTGGAATCTTTTAGGGGGCAAAAGCATTACGGTGCGGTTTCACTGACGCCGTTCTCTCAGCGTTTATCATGGCAGCCCTTAAGGTGGAAGGGTGCCGAGACGAAGGGGTCAGTGGAAGTCCCATCAGACATCAGACTGTGTTCAGGGTCTGTGTCCACAGGTCCTTCGTAGTGTCTGGAATACTTAGAAAGTGCCTGGGGTTGAAAGGGCAGAGGGGTCACTTGGCCGAGGATGCTCTGGTCAAGGGAAGAACCTGGATTGGTGTGTAAAAATCTTGGTTGGGCCACCGGATTGGTGTACACCTTTCCAGAAGCTTCCTTCTTTCTACCAAAGGGTGCCTGGAGGAAAATATCAGGCTGTTGAGACGGAGCAGGAAGACGAGGAAACGGTGCATTGGCGAACACATCCCCTTCGCCGTCTACATCTTGTCCGATTGGAAACGGAGCTTTGGAAAAGACGTCGACGCTTGCATCTGTGCCTGCATGTTGGGCTTGTGACACCAGCTGTGGCGAGTGGTTCTGAGGAACCAGCGAGGACTGGTTTTCATCGGGTTCCTCGGAGTGGGAAGACATCTGGAGGTTTCTAGAAGATGCGAGACTTTGTTCGTCATCATCATCCGAGTCTTGAAGTAACGGTCTGGAGCCACTGCAGTCCAGACTTGGTGTTTCTTCACCGCTCACCTGTGACCTCCCCTCTTCTTTTTCTCCATAGTCTTCATCGCTGGAATGAAGGCAGCCCTCCTCCACAGAGTTCTCGAGGTCACCTCCCTCTAAATGTGATCCATATCCATCACTCTTGCTTCTGGCTTCTATAAAACAGAAAAAGTTAATTCATTGTTAGTGACATTTTTACCAATATGCTACAGTATAAGTTAGTGCTGTCAAACGATTAATCACATCCAAAATAAAAGTTATTGTTTACATAATATATGAACTATCCCTTAAGATGGAGATCTGTATGTTTAAGATTATTTAAACAGGATAGTCCAACCCAAAACAAACGAGTCCATCATCCTCTACTCACCCTCATGTCATTTCAAACCTGTATTAATTTATTTGGTGGAAGACAAAATATATTTTGAAGAACATTGGCAACCAAACAGATTTGGTGACCATTGACTTCCACTGAATGGAAAAAGGCATTTTTCAAAATGTTCCATAGATGAAATTTTTTGCATTCTAAAAAAAGAATATTTTTTTGGGGGGGGACAAGTGCATAAAATTGGGAAAAGACAAATGATTAAGCATTCATTTACACACGATGGCTACACAATGAAGAAATACAGCAAAAAATAAAGCACATTCTACAACAGTATAATAAACCACATAAATACAGGATTACTGACTAATACCACGAACAGTCAATGTCTATGACAGCTACCACTGACGAACACAAACCGTGTTTCCAAAAACAGTCACTATTAGCCCTTCAATAAACCAAACACATTTCTAAGAAATGTCAGAAGTCAAATGGTTCAAAAACAAATTAATTGACAAGAGCTACTCCTTATTTTCCGAAGGCTGTCAATTTCGTAGGCAAGTTTTAATGTGATTAATCTAATATGTAAATTGATAGCCCTACATTTGTCTTTTGTTATCCCACTTCCATTCAGTTCTGATGTGAATTTCTGAAAGTTGCGCTAGCAAGAGACAGCTGACCCTAATAAACATCTAAAGCCATGGAAACAAGGAGGTTACAGAAAACAATGACTGAACTGAGATCAGAGTACAGACGCGAGTCTTACCTTCAGGCTGAAAGAAATGGTTGGCATTAAATTCAGGATTAATACAGCAGCACACTAAGTCCAAAACTCTGGCCATTTGATAATACCTAGAATATCAAAATCAACTGCGGGCGGCAGATCCCTTTTATATTTAATGCCCAAACTCTGGAACAATCTACCTAACAATGCCGGCAGGTTGCTGTTGGAAGAGGTGTTAGTGAGACCAGCAGGGGGTGCTCACCCTGCAGTCTGTGTGGATCCTAACACCCCAGTATATGGATGGGGACACTATACTGTCAACAAGCACCGTTTTTCGGATGAGACGTTAAACCGAGGTTCTGACTCTCTGTGGTCATTAAAAATCCCATGGCACTTCTCGTAAAGAGTAGGGGTGTAACCCCAATTTCCTGGCCAAATTACCCCCACTGGCCCTTGTCATGGTCTCTTAATCATCCCCATCCACTTCATTGGCTCTATGACTCTCTCTCCTCTCCACCTGTAGCTGGTGTGTGGTGAGAGCATACACTTGATTGGCTCTATGACTCTCTCTCTCTCCACCTGTAGCTGGTGTGTGGTGAGCGACACTTGATTGTCTCTATGACTCTCTCCTCTCCACCTGTAGCTGGTGTGTGGTGAGCATACACTTGATTGGCTCTATGACTCTCTCCTCCTCTCCACCTGTAGCTGGTGTGTGGTGAGCATACATGATTGTCTCTATGACTCTCTCTCCTCTCCACCTGTAGCTGGTGTGTGGTGAGAGCATCCACTTGATTGGCTCTATGACTCTCTCTCTCCACCTGTAGCTGGTGTGTGGTGAGATCATACACTTGATTGGCTCTATGACTCTCTCTCCTCTCCACCTGTAGCTGGTGTGTGGTGAGCACATACACTTGATTGGCTCTATGACTCTCTCTCCTCTCCACCTGTATCTGGTGTGTGGTGAGCGCATACACTTGATTGGCTCTATGACTCTCTCTCCTCTCCACCTGTAACTGGTGTGTGGTGAGCGCATACACTTGATTGGCTCTATGACTCTCTCCTCTCCACCTGTATCTGGTGTGTGGTGAGCGCACACTTGATTGGCTCTATGACTCTCTCTCCTCTCCACCTGTAACTTGTGTGTGATGAGCGCATACACTTGATTGGCTCTATGACTCTCTCCTCCTCTCCACCTGTAGCTGGTGTGTGGTGAGCACACACTTGATTGGCTCTATGACTCTCTCTCCTCTCCACCTGTAGCTGGTGTGTGGTGAGCGATACACTTGATTGGCTCTATGACTCTCTCTCCTCTCCACCTGTAGCTGGTGTGTGGTGAGAGCATACACTTGATTGGCTCTATCTCTCTCCTCTCCACCTGTAGCTGGTGTGTGGTGAGAGCATACACTTGATTGTCTCTATGACTCTCTCTCCTCTCCACCTGTAGCTGGTGTGTGGTGAGAGCATACACTTGATTGGCTCTATGACTCTCTCTCCTCTCCACCTGTATCTGGTGTGTGGTGAGCGCATACACTTGATTGCCTCTATCTCTCTCTCCTCTCCACCTGTATCTGGTGTGTGGTGAGCACATACACTTGATTGGCTCTATGACTCTCTCTCCTCTCCACCTGTAGCTGGTGTGTGGTGAGCGCATACACTTGATTGGCTCTATGACTCTCTCTCCTCTCCACCTGTAGCTGGTGTGTGGTGAGCACATACACTTGATTGGCTCTATGACTCTCTCTCCTCTCAACCTGTATGTGGGGTGTGGTGAGAGCATACACTTGATTGGCTCTATCTCTCTCTCCTCTCCACCTGTAGCTGGTGTGTGGTGAGCGCATACACTTGATTGGCTCTATGACTCTCTATCCTCTCCACCTGTAGCTGGTGTGTGGTGAGTGCATACACTTGATTGTCTCTATGACTCTCTCTCCTCTCCACCTGTAGCTGGTGTGTGGTGAGCGCATACACGTGATTGGCTCTATCTCTCTCTCCTCTCCACCTGTAGCTGGTGTGTGGTGAGTGCACTGGCGCCATTGTCCTGTGGCAGCCGTCGCATCATCCAAGTGGATACTGCACACTGGTGAGGTTACAATTTGTATTGTTTAAAGCGATATATAAATAAAGGTGACTTGACTAAGATTTAGTTAAAATAGTGCTGACATCCTAACACTTGTGTAAAATGTGCTATTGTTTGAAAATACAGGTGCATGTCAATAAATTATAATGACGTGGAAAAGTTAATTTATTTCAGTAATTCAACTCAAATTGTGAAACTCGTGTACTAAATAAATTCAATGCACAGACTGAAGAAGTTTGTCTTTTTGAAATAAATGAACTTTTCCACGACATTCTAATTATTTGAGATGCATCTGTACATTCACTGGCCACTTTATTAGGTACACCTTGCTAGTACCGGGTTGGACCCACTTTTGTCTTCAGAACTGCCTTAATGTGGCTTCCTGTGATTGAGCAGCCATATTGAGCGTTGTATTTTTCCCCATTTAAAACTATACGAGTGACATGTCTTGGGCATTCTATAGTCTTTGGTTAAAGACAAGTTAAAACTAGAATTGCTCTTTGCAGCACAATATTTGACCAAATGGGTAAAAATGTGTTATTTTCATCAGTTAAGACTCGTTGGCTCCGCATTCTGCCCACTTCAAATCAGACACAGAGATGAAATAGTGCAGTAAGATCACAATCATCACATTTATTTGAATGAATTATAGCATGTATTTCAATACATTTTTGAGAGAGAGATGACAGTTATGTGTATTACCTGTATCTCTCTCTACAAACAATTACTTAAAAACAGCCATTTTACCATTATCGCTGAGGAAAGTAATGTAGCGATTAGGCTATTTTATTAATAAAAAACGCAGGGAATCGTTAACAAGAAGTTTATGTCTGTGTGCAGCACAATCTGTGATCTTTGAACTCACACTCTCTCCTTGTGTGTGTGTGTGTGTGTGTGTGTGTGCGCAAGTGATGCTGGTTGGTTAGTGTGCATCTATTAAAGCAGTGCATTAATATGAAACATGATTAAACTGACTTGGAACACATATACACACACACACACATATATATATACATATATATATATATATATATTAGAGGTGGGCATAGATTAATTTTTTTAATCTAGATTAATTTGGGAATTAATCTAGATTAATCTAGATTAAAATGGCTCATTTGAATTCTGCAAGGCATTCAGAATATGTGTGCTACCCAAATAATGACTAAAAGTAAGTCTTTGAGAACGGGTTTCTCAAGCCAGGTGGCGCGATTAGACCAGGGGCTCATCTCCTGTTTCCAAAATGCATCACAAACTTTAATCTCTTCTCGTCCCAATCCCACGAAAAAACTGGAGGAAAATCCTGCTCCACTCCCGGAAGAATGACTCCCATTCCCTCCCACTCCCGTGTTGTTTTTTTTTTTGCCGATAACTGTCAATTACAGTAAAAATATAGTACAGATCACAGCGTGCCCACCTTATTAGTTGAATAAAACCCAAAATGTCGTTTTTGTTATTATATTGAACTGAAAGCCATCTTATTATGCACAGTGTTGCACAGATTAAATTTCATGTAAATCATCCATGCTAACACACACGTCTTCTATTTTTATTTTTTGACATTTCACTCTCTATAGATATATTTTTCTATGTATTGTATTTGTAGATATATTCGAGTTTCAAGTTTCTCGCTCAAGTTCACATGAGACCTAAAGCGCATCCTGTTTGCTTAAAAGCGCAACGTTCTGAGTTCTGTTCTATTCTGAGTGCACACAAATAACGTAGAGTCTTTACAGATTCAAAAGATGTATTAGGCTACTTTTATCTGTATGACCAAAATGACGGAGATTTTAAGAGCAAGTGAGCGCACGAGCTCTGTCCTGCAGCGCTTCCACAAACTCTTCAATAGCGCACATTTCTCTAGGTTAACATCATATTGAGCGGCCATGTAAAGTTGCTACTACATACATCTTTCAGATGAAAAGCCATATTTGAGGTTGATGAATGATAGGTGAGCGTTTGGATGTCCTGCCCGATTGTATTACCACATAGACCAGCCGTTAACAATCTGTCCATCACGGACTGCGAGCCTCTAGTTCAAGACTGCTCGCCCCCTACAGTGCAATTCGGCTAGGTATACATCCGCGCTAAAATATCAGGGTGAAAGTCATCATAGCTTGCGTGCGTAGTATAGACCCAGCTCCCAACCCAACTTTGAGAATAGATTAACGGCGATATTTTTTATCGCCGATAAGAGTCTCACGTTAACGCAGCACGTTAACGCCGATAACGGCCCACCACTAATATATATATATATATATACACACATGCTTAGAACTGCATGTGCATTAAATGGTTATACTGCATACCTGCCAGCCAATCAGAATCCAGTATTCAGACAGACCATGGAATAATTTGAATTACAACATGGGCACATACATCCTTAAATTTACTAAATGTAAAAGGTGAAGAACAGAGAAAAGAGTGGGGTTACTTATTTCAGTAAACAAATGATCTATCCCAGCATGAACACGTCTCATCCTGAAAAAAGTCTCATGCTCACCAGGACTGCATTTATTTGATTACAGTAAAAACAGTAATATTGTGAACTATTACAATTATAGAAATGTTCAATCTTTACAAATGTAATTTATTCCTGTGATGTAAAGCTGAATTTTCAGCATCATTACTCCAGTCTTCAGTGTCACATGACCCTTCAGAAATCATTCTGATTTGCTGCTCAAGATACAATTCTGATTATTATTAATGTAGAAAACATTTGAAATTTTTTTTTTTAAGACTCTTCTTCACTGTCACTATTGATCAATTTAATGTGTCCCTGCTGAATAAAAGTTTCCATTTATAATTTTTTAGTCCTACTGACCCACAATCTTCAGCTGTAGTGTAATGGAAGTTAAGTGCAAATCTTCTGTAAAATCCCTGCATTTGAATGTGGCACATACAACACAGATTAGGACACAACTATCTGTTCCCATCTACACTTTTATTTTATATCCTTTTTCAGAATATTTTCAGAAATGTAATTGTCGCATAAAAACACAAAGAATTTGGTGCTCAATAACATATGGAAAATTGGATAAAACCATGGCATTTCAGTATAGATAAGACTTGTAATTATTTTCTAATACACTACAACACAAGACAGACGTCAGACTACTTAGCCACACCGCTAAGTGCATATCTAAGAGTAACATGAGCACTACAGTCAGATTGCATAGGTCAGCCACATTAAAACAAGCAAAGGGAGAAAGAGGAAATAGAAAAAAAAGAAATTAAGGATTCAACAACACAGAAAACTTTCATAACTATGGAATGGTGGCTAATTTGTACAATCTCATTTGCAGATTTTTGAACAATTAGCTTACGTTCCACTGATGGTTAGGTTTAGGGTGGACCCTCACTCTTAGGATTTTTTCGAAACATTGCATGTTTGCGACAGGTACAAACTACATAGTGCAAATTCATACACAATCGACAGCTCGTAACATAGTTCTATTTTCTCATGAGATCAGGTAGTAATATTACAGAACACAAGCTTCAAACAAAACAATGACTCAAAATAAAACAACGCTCTTAGCATTTAAAAAACAAAACAATGTATACACAGCTTCCACATATCTAATGATGAAAATCCAAACATCATACAGTACATATAATACAGAAAGACACATTTTCTTCTATTGAGCTCTATATGGTTTTATGTTTGATATGTGACTTTGCAGAGATTCGTCAAGAGTCGACATGTCTACACAGCAGTGTAACATCAGCTTTAGGATAGTTATAGACTGATATATAAAGCCAATATTTGACATAAGCTGATAAACCTGCTCAGCCGATTAACAAAACAGTTAACTTGAAGGATAATAAAGCTATTTCTGTTGTCAGCTTTTAATTTTTGAATACATGGAGTAAAATAGGTGTCAAAATGTCAAACAATTAATCGCATCCAAAATAAAGTTGTTGTTTACATAATATATGTATGTGTGTACTGTGTTTATTTATTATGTATATATAAATACACACACATACATTATATATTTAGAAAATATTTACATATACATTTATATATTTGTATTATTATATGTTATATTATATATAAAGATATTTAATATATAAACAAATGTTTTCTTAAATATATACATGCATGTGTTTGTATGTATATATACATAATAAATAAACACAGTACACACATACATATATTATGTAAACAAATCTTTTATTTTGGATGCGATTAATTGTTTGATAGCACTACTAACAATGTATTCTTGTTCGGTTCAAATGAGAGCAAATTATCTTCAGGGGTGCGTTTCCCACAAAACATGGGAATATGTGGATTTACTGCCACAGTTCGATGCATCGTTGGAGAAATTAACTAGCTAGCTGCAACGGTTTCCTAAAACAGTAGTAACCTGTTCGCACCTCTGTCGCTTGAGCCATGTCTGTTCTACAGTATAGGACTGTCGTTAATGACGTCATGCACAGTAGTAACGTCTGCTAATTAATTTATTAAATTAGCGTCATTTTATTATAGTTCATTTACACAAAACAACAGAAAGCCATTCATTTTTTTTAATCACATGTACATGCAGTATCTAATTGGTGCACGCTTTATTCTAATACATGCTGCTATTCGGTGAGCGGTTTTCTCAATTTCTCAGAAATACCGCCATAAAGAACGTGGCACCGGAGGACTATTTGACTATTTTGATTTCACGTTTTGCTTTATTTGATTTTTTAATCAAATGATGATTATTTATTCATGCTTCTAACCACAGGTCAAGAGCTGAAGTTGCAACTACAAAGATGTACAATGCAAAGAATGTTCTTTGGAACTACAGTACGGTTTCAGGAAACTTAACTAGCGGCCATAGTTGGCTACGATGCTTTTGGGAAACACACTACAGTTGCTCAAAATAGATGAAGTATTAGTTAGACATAACTAGGAGAAATTATATTCATTCCTGCAACATCCATGACTTTTCCAAACCTGCAAAACACAACTTTACACTTTCCCAAAACTCTGTATTGCCTGTTGAATAACAGTTTGGTCGACAACTAGTTATTTTCCAGCAGTAACTCAAGAACGAATCGTTGTTTTATTGGAATCTCTTATTTTTTGGTAAACGTTCACATAGTAGACGAGACCTCAGGCAGAGCAGACCGTCATAGGCTCAGTCTAAACACAGTTAATTTAGAAAAAGTACAAACACAAGAGGCTAAGAGTCAAAATAGAGGTTCGTATTGGAGGAGGTAATGGCTGAAAATAAACCATGCCTTAAAAGCTGCCTACAGGCACAGCTCGTGAGGTTTTGGAACAGCTTTTATTTACATTTATCATATCAAGCTAGATAGATTAAATGTTATTGAACACTGAATCTTTTCAAGACAGCAAAACTCTGATATTCGCTATCTGTATATTCAAGTTTATCCAAAACAGCCTTCACATAACCGGCCCAGAGCAGAATCACAGGCAGAAAATCCAACTGTCAGAACTTTGTGCTCGAACATACAGATACACATTATTTATCATATTACATTTATCTCGAGAATAATATATCTGTACAGGATGAATGTATAAACTGAGAATCTGTACAAATCACAGCCTAATTTACCCTCGATATGATGGATGTCGTCCTTTCATCTACATGCATTTACCCTTTATGTGTCTTTATATAACTGGATTGAAATGAGAAATATTAAATGTACACTATGGGTGTAGCACAGGGCACAAGAATAGTCAGACAGAGCAAAAAGCAAAGAAGAAGAAGCATGGGTATAAATGAACAAGTAAAAGAAGTAATGAAGAGAAAGAATGACTGAAAAAATAAATGTGATGAACGAACCTCACAGAGGAACGAAATGATGAATACAGCTGTGACCGATTCTAACAACTGCAAAGAAAAACCCCTCGACATGTTTGACTGGTGATGATGTGAACGGAATATAATAATGTGGGTGGGAAGATTTTCACTTTACGACTTTTAAGGACCAACACAGAAGTATGTGAATGCTAACACTTCTAGCTAGGCTCTATTTCTGTTCTATTGGCACGGGCATTTTAATGTAGTTATCATCTTATTGAGTACTGTGTGGTTTGATATCAACAACACATCTAATAAGAGTTTGCAGTATCATTCAAAAGTTTGGGGTCAGTAAGATTATATTTTTCTTTTTTGAAAGTAATCAATACTTTTATTCAGCAAGAATGCTATTAATTTATCAAAAGTGACAGTAAATACATTTATGTAACAATAAGTTTTATTTCAAACTAATTGTTCTTTTAAACTTTCGATTCATCAAAGTAATCCAAAACAAATACAATTTTGCACAAATATTGATACATTTCTGAATCGCTGGGTTTGCTGTAGTTTATGAATAATTTCTAATTTCTTTAAACAACAAATCATGACATAAATGTGGTAATAACATGGTAACTTAAAAAGACATTTACATCTTTGCACATTCATTCAAGAGGTTATTAATCATATGCGATATAGGTTTATTTGAAAGACATTAAATTATAAATAATTTATGAGCTTATATTATTCTCTGACTTGTGAATACAAATATGCTGATTTGAATGTGTTGGGGGAGTTACTGTTTTCAATATTAATAACAATAAATCGGTTTCTTGAGCAGCAAACCAGCTTAATAAATTATTTCTGCAGGATCATTTGACCTTGAAGACTGGAAAAATTATGCTAAAAATTCAGCTTTACCACAATAATATTTCACAATATCGCTGTTTTTACTTTATTTTGATCAAATGAATGCAGCCTTGGTGAACTTCAGAGACATTAACATATCTTTCCAAGCTCAAACTTTTGAACTGAAGTGTATTCCTGCTTGCATTACTTCTCATCGAATAGTCCGTTTTATTTTGAAACGCCACATGACCGAAGATAAAGAATTTCATGTTGTCTTTAAAGAACGGGAATCATTTTAATTTTGACTTTCGGCTTGATATCACTCCTAGCTGAGCCGTATATTTTGGCAGCTGACATAAATAATCCCTGGTTGCCATGTTTTGACACCCTGAAGCATAAATCAATGATAGAGTGATGAGAATGTTTATGGATTAGAAGAAGAGAGACATACAGCAAATGTGGACCGGGTTTATGGGACTACTTCAGATTGAGTTTAAGTTCTCGCTATATTTGGAAGAATTGCACGCTGCCCTCTCCCTGTCTCTCTCTGTTTCCTCTACAAGTCGATGAGTTGGTCCACCAGCAGAAGAGAGCGTGCCAGCGAGGGCAGACTGGTCTCAGAACTGCCACTGTTGCTGCGCGAGTGACCACCTAGAACATGCCGGAAGAGGAGAAGAGAGAGAGAGAGGGGAGGGGAGAGAGAGGGAGGGAGGGGAGAGAGAGAGAGGAGAGAGAGAGAGGGAGGGGGGAGAGAGAGAGGGAGGGGAGAGAGGGAGAGAGAGGGAGGGGAGAGAGAGAGGGTGGGGGGAGAGAGGGGTGAGAGAGGGGAGAGAGGGAGGAGGAGAGAGAGATAGCGATAGGGAGAGAGAGAGAGAGGGGAGGAGGAGGAGAGCGATGGGGAGAGAGAGAGAGAGAGAGAGAGAGAGAGAGAGAGAGAGAGAGAGAGAGAGAGAGAGAGAGAGAGAAAGAAAGAGAGAGAGAGAGACGAGAGAGAGAGAGAGAGAGAGAGAGAGGTGAGAAACGAGGTGAGAAACAAGTGTGAGAAAGAATGAGGATGAAAAGAAGATGTTGACGGAGGGTGAGTGAGGATGAGAGAGGTGAGAAAAGAAAAGAGGAAGGAGAAAAGCAAAAACAGATGAGTAAAAGATAACAGAGCGGTATCAAAGTAAGGATTAGTGAGAATAGAGGAATATTTTAAAGAGCATGGCAAGAAAGAAAAACAGGTCTTAAGAGTGAATCATGACTCATATTCACATTTTAATTTATATTATTATTTTTGTTTGTCCCACTTATTT
Source organism: Gymnocypris eckloni scoliostomus (assembly GCA_027564155.1). Lineage (NCBI taxonomy): Eukaryota > Metazoa > Chordata > Actinopteri > Cypriniformes > Cyprinidae > Gymnocypris > Gymnocypris eckloni. The sequence goes on from CM050420.1 coordinate 748,375, forward strand.
TATGGATAAAAGCAATGTCGTTTTCAACCCAAAATCAAAAGATACAAGCCAAAATCAAGCCAATTTTTTATTATTATTTTACAGTTAGGCACATTTTCCTCAAACTCATTACAGTAAGATTGTTTTATGTTTTTAAATTATTCCTATTATTATTTAAAAAAATCTGGATTTTTGAGGAATATAAAGCTAAACAGAACAGCATCACATCTGAAACATTTAAAAAGTGTAATATATGTATTATATACTTATTATATTAATATATAAATGTTATATTTTAACATTTTATATATATATATATTTTTACTGCCACTTTTAATCAATTGCATGTATCTTTGCTGATTAAAAGTATTAATTTATAAAAGAAAAAAAACTCTTATTGACCCCAAACTGTAATTACTATAAATAAACTGTACCAAACTATAAATACAAATCTATTAATTCATGTTCAAATTATTTTATCAGTATTTTGAACCACTGACAATAATGGGTAAAAAGATCACTAAACCAAAATAACAAATAACAAAAAACAAATAACAACAATAAAAATACATTATGGTACTGAGAATTTGCCAAAATAACAAAAAGTCACAATGCAAAACACGATTGCTTTTTCTTTTGATTTTGGGGTGAAATATGATCCAGATGTTTTTCATAAGACAGAGTGAAGACAGTTTGTCATGCAAAAAAGTGTTTCCTATTCTGTTTCATTACTCCAATACAGATTTAATAACGTCTAACTAGGGCTGTGCGATATGGACAAAAAATATATATCACGATTTTTTGATTTTTTTTTCGATTTCGATTTTAACACAAACAGACATGCTTTATCTTACACATCTTGTTTTTGCACATCTTACTTGTTTTTGCACATCTTACTTGTCTTGCACATCTTGTTTTGCACTTTTCTTTATTCTATTACACATTTTACTCTTTATTTCTTTTTTTTACCTATATATATGCTCTTGTGTGGTGTTACTTTTATATAATTTTTATTATTTGCACTGTCCACTGAGCGGACCTGATTTGATCTACATTTCACTTTTGATTACGTTAGGCATATTTATTTTTTCCTGTTTATAGTGACATTATTGAATAAATGTCTCAATTAAAACAGTAGTCCGATAAGAAAAGGTTATGTTTCAGAGTGAAATTGTTCATTTAAATTAGGGATGTTAATTAACCTTTAACCAACCGATAATAATTTTGACCCATACAATCAGTTAAACGGTTTAAATTCACTTATTTATTTATTTTTAGTAATTTATCAAAATATTTTAAAAGGTTTGCTGCATGGTTAAAATAAGCTACACGTATAAAAAAACACGTTTTTTAGAGAGACCGAGAGAGAGAAAAACAAGTAGCCTATAAGTCACATTTTATTATTTCATTCAGAAATAGGCAGACGCGAATTACAAACATTATAATAAACACTGTAAACATAGCTAGGCAATTTTAGTTCCCCTCACTCCACAACAAATCATTTCAATTAACAGTAGGATAGAAAATAACAAGAATTAAAAATAAGAAGCTATAACGACAAACCAAAACTAATTATTTTAGGCTAAAACAAAACTGAAACCAATGTTGGGTCTCTCCTTCAATACAAAATCAAACGTTCCCGTATTCGCGGTATTTAAATGCCAAAATATTATTTACCTTTTATTTATTTACCCTTACAATATCCACATAAAACAAAATGTTTTGCATAACTTCACGGCGGTACGGTGATAACGCTAAACAGCACAGATTTTACTACATATTTAAACAGAGCAGGGTGTTTTTTCCATATGTTTGACCGGTTGTTTTTATAATGATAATGAACAGGCTGCATTGTGAAGGTAGAGTGCTTAAATGTGTGCACATGCGTCGCTGAGCAATCACTGATTTATTCCTCTTCCAACAGTGGAAGCAACTCCTCTTGGTCATGAAGATAATCGGAATTGTAAAAGGTCTGCTTTTATTTGTGTACATTCAATAAAAATTATCTTTGCTTTTTGTAAAATAAGAAAAAATAGAATGCATCTTTCTGCCGTCTGCTTTAATTTCGCAGCACAATAATGAACAAACTCTGCATACTCTAAAAACACTGGGTTAAAACAAACCAATTTGGGCTGGTAAAAGAGTACATTTGGGGTTAATTTTACCCAGTAAATTTGATTGTTTATTTAACCCATCATTAATATGGATGATTTAACTCAGCTAATGGCTTTATTCGTTTCTATTATAATATTCGCTTTTTTTTCCTTTATGCATGAAATATTATTTACAGATTAACTTAAATCCTCTAAACTTCTGTAAAATACTCCAGACGTGATAACTTCCTTTATTTCTCATTTGCTTGTTTTTATAAGCTATAGAACTACATATTTCCTATTTAATCTCGTTTAACAAACATTAGAAGTAAAGATTAAACATTAAACCGATGTAATTCACGAGTAAATCGACCACTCTGTAACTGTGTTTCCACCGTAACGGCGCTGGCTCTCACGCCGAGCTGGAGTCGTGTTCGGCGGGAACTGATCACGGATCAGACCGCCGCCCTGCGCTTCACTCATGGACGAAATGTACTGCGAATGCCTTCATAACCTGCTCAACAACAAACAGTAAACAGCTCTGAGGACATGTTTTAACATACAAAGTATTCGTGTTCTGTATCTTTATAAATATAATAGTTCATTTTATGCAAAGCATCAGACTCTTTATCAAGCAATAAGACCGACACGACGTTCGTTTAGTGATTCACACCGCGAATGTTGCTCTGCATAGATTTAAACAATATACTGACAGAAATAATTTTATAAATAAAATAAAATGTACACAAACTACCCAAACACTGAACAAATAACCCAAAAAAATGACCCAAAAGGCTGAACCCAGCATCTAGGTGAATTATGTTTTTCTCTGCTGGCAGAAGTGCTGCAGGTGCGTGATGTAATATGATATGATCAGGTGAATCCTCGTTCTGTTGTTTGCTGCTTTTTGCACATGTGAAATTAATCCCCGAAAAACAGATGCTAGTATTTTTAACGGGTCACAGACACTTATTCTTTTTAATTTAATTCAGTTCTATTTGTCGGTTAACGGTTAGGAAAAATAACCGAAATGAACATCCCTAATTTAAATGTATAACATTTAAAATCTTAATTTAAAAACGTGTCTTGTTTTGAAGCCACTTGGAACATTTGCGTAAAAAATTAAATAACTGAAAAAGTATACGTTTCCATTAAAACAACGCTTCATATTCAAAACACGCACACAAGATGAAAAGCAGATATAGAATTTCACAAAATACTTATCAGGCCCATGAAAGCACACACAAGATGAAATGCACTTGACAAATAATTATTTCGTGGCGTAAATAAAATAAACACTTTCTAAAATTAAAAATAGACCAAAACTGCGGGGAAATGCGGTCCATTAAAACGTGTAAATCTTCACAGGATTTTAGAATTTGCTTTTAGAAACATTAGCTTAGACAAACATTGCTTGGCCTATTCCACAGATTCTGGAATTAACAAATTACCAAAGGGGCATTTTGCGTTTAGCAAGTGGCGCTGAGCGTATGAGCGAGCAGAGCGGGATCTTCAGAAAGACGCTCTCTGCTCTGAAGGAAATATGATCGCTACGCTCCCCGCTCCGCGTGCAACATGCATTTTTTTGGCCACCAAGTCCTTATCCTGTTCTGAACTCATCTTCCCTGTTTCTTTAGCATACTATCTGTCTGTATGCCCGGTCTGTTCTGTTCTGCTGCATTCTGATTGGTTCGGATAGCATACTGCGGGAGGTTGGGGCGGGGCGCAGAAAAAAAATCGAGCTATAAAGCGATTTAGAAATCGTGCAATCTCAAATCGCGATTTTATTTCGATTTCGATTAATCGCACAGCCCTACGTCTAACCACTCTCTGTTTGATAAGTTTGAAACCATACTACTACACGTCGGGGGGAAATAGATGCATGTGCTCTATTCCAGTTATCGGTGCTCCCTTACCTTGGTTGGAGCTTTTGGAGATAAGCACTGGGATTGGGTCAAACTGGTTCTCGGAGCTTTGGTCCGACTGGAAGCCTGAGAGAGTCTGGGGAGCTGGATCAGAAGCTGCAGGAAGAGGTTAGTACCACAGCAGACCGGCAGAGAGGAAACAAAATAGAAAGAAAGTTTGAGAGAGGGGGAAAAGACAGTGACGAGTATAGATAAGCAAGAGCAGGTGGGTAATGTAAGTAACGTCCTAGATGAGCATCAAGAGACTCTCAGAAACATGGAGTGCTTCAAGGCCTATTCTAAGCACAGAGCACAAACCGTCTTCACCATTTGACTGTTGGCTAATTTCATTTATTTGCTCAAAATCTGAAACCATTTCTTGATTCATTCTATTTTACATGCTGATTCAAACTTTTCTATTTCTGCTGCTGTGTTTTGAAACCCATTATGAAATCTCGTTGTTCGGAAATCGTGTTATCTGTACATTAAAACATCAAATGCTCTAATTTAATGCTCTAGCTTGATGATGCTGGTCAGAGGGGTATTCTGGAAAGCAGGTTATGTGACATGCCCAGGTATAGTTCAGGGTATACGCAGATTTACTCAGGCTATGTAAGTAGAGCCATCGCTCGCTCACTTATTTTTATTTTATTGCCATATATAATAGTTATCTAAGTGTATAAATTATAAAACACTTATGACAATTATGGTAATATTTATTGTATTATATTTATTATATTTTATTGCCATCTAACACATGGATCTGAATTTTCTATAATGTATTTCTATAACAAAAATAAATATCGGATATGACTTCTTATATAACTAGCATCAAACAAACAATATAATTATTATTCAAGGATTAAAGATTAAACAAAAAAAGATCGCACAACTACCAATTAGGTGATCTGCACTAACTATGCAAATTTCCTTTGAACAGAAGAAAGAAATAGTACGGTGCGCTTTTTCTTCCAAGCGTTCTTAGCGAATATCTTTTGCGTTAACTATGAACATACTCGGAGTTGACTGAACTTACTCCTGAGTGTGTTTTTGGAATCAGTATACCTCAAATAAGCAAGGTTTGGGTAAATCAACCTAGAGTTCAGAGTATAACTTTCTGGAATACACTCCAGTAAGCTTTGTGAATGGTTTTGAAAGAAGTCTATTTTCTTCATCAATGCACTTATTTGATCAAAGAAATTCAGTAAAAACAGTAATACTGTAAAATATTACAATTTAAAATAACTTTTCTATACAAATATATTTTTACATGTTTAAACAATATTCACGTAGTGCAAAGTTGAATTTTCAGCATCATTATTTCAGTCTTAAGAGTCACAGGATCCTTCAGAAATTACATTTCTTAAGATTAAACGTGTTTAAAACAGTTGTGCAAATGGATATTTTTGTGGAAAAAATCTTATAATGCCTTTACTGTTACTTTTTATCAATTCAATGTACCATTGCTGGGAAGGAAAAAATAATAATTAAGAAATAAAGAAACCTTATTGAGCTTAAACTTATGAATGGCAGTACTTAACATGCATTCTTGTGTTACTGTGGCAAAACATCTCCAAACCTATGGCTTGTTACATATACTACATTGAAATGAGGTGAGTGTGCATCTGTTTCTCACCCTGGTGGAACGGTCCACTACTCAAAGCAGTAGTAGTAAACTGGTCCATAGATGGTGTAGGGAGAGATGAGGGGGATGAGGTCAGTATTAGGCCCCCAGTGGAGGGGTGAGAGAGAAGCGGCCCATCCAAAAGAGAATCCTGTCCAACCAAAGATTCTGGAGGACACAGGCAAGCGTGAAGAATAGAGAATGACAGAACAGAAAGATGAGTCACGAGAGAAATATAATATTGAGAATAGAGAAGTGCTGAACAAAAAGACATCCACAAAGTTCAGATGTGACAGATAAAATGAAGCAAAGGAAATATGAAGAGAGAAAGGTAGAGGAGAAAGCGGCAGTGAGAACTAGGAGAGAAACTCTACAGTAGGAGTGAAAAAGGCCCACAATACTCCCCAAAAGTGTGATTTTACATGATGTTGTGTTCTGAATGTGCCAAAACAAACACAAATTTCTGCTGCAGTCTTCATTTTTTTGGTCAGTATTCTTTCAGGTCAGCTACTGTCATAGTGGAGCAAGTTTAGTAAAAAGACACCACACACTCCAAAACTGTTGGCATGTTTAGAGCAATACATCTACGAAATTCATTTTATTTTTCCCCAAACTTTGTTTTACTAACCCAAATTCTGTTTTCCATTTTACATTTTGTGGATTCTGTTTAAAGTTGAAAAAAAAAAAACATTGAATCATTTGCATTCATAAACATCACCAATTCAATTATTTTTCATGCTCTATGATTTTATTCCCCCTAGAAGTTCAATGTTATCCGCTGTATTTGTTTCTGGATTCTGCGTTTTATGATTTTAACACTGTAAATTAAATAAGAAGATTTACTTTCATTTTTATAACAAAGTGCAATACAGGTTTACAGTTTACATTAAAACATGGATATAACATTGTGATATTCCTTAAAAACAATGTTTTAATAACTGGATTATAAAACTGGATTATCCATACACACACACACACACACACACACACACACATGTATGTGTATGTGGAGGTCTTCGGCTGACTAACACATAGAAAAAGTCTTAGATCTTTGAGTTCAGCTCATGAAAAATGGGGGCAAAAACAAAAGTGTTGCGTTTATAATTTTGGTCAGTGTATATACGTATGTATCTATGTATACACTCACTGGCCACTTTATTAGGTACACCTTGCTAGTACTGTGTTGGACCCATTTTTCCTTCAGGACTGACTAAATTCTTCGTGGCATAGATTCAACAAGGTGTTGGAAACATTCCTCAGAGATTTTGGTCCATATTGACATGATAGCATCACACAGTTGCTGCAGATTTGTCGGCTGCACATCCATGATGTGAATCTCTCGTTCCACCACATCCCAAAGGTGCTCTATTGGATTGAGATCTGGTGACTGTGGAGGCCATTTGAGTAAAGTGAACTCATTGTCATGTTCAAGAAACCAGTCTGAGATGATTTGAGCTTTGTGACGTGGTGCATTATCCTGCTGGAAGTAGTCATCAGAAGATGGTACACTGTAGTCATAAAGGAATGGACATGGTCAGCAACAATACTCAGGTAGACTGTGGTGTTTAAACAATGCTCAATTGGTACTAAGGGGCCCAAAGTGTGCCAAGAAAATCGAGCAGCGGAAATCGAGACTCATCAGACCAGACAATGTTTTTACAATCTTCTATTGTTAAATTTTGGTGATCCTGTGTGAATTGTATCCTCTGTTTCCTGTTCTTAGCTGACAGGAGCGGCACCCAGTGTGGTCTTCTGCTGCTGTAACCCATCTGCTTCAGGGTTTGACATGTTGTGTGTTCAGAGATGGTATTCTGCATATCTTGGTTGTAACGAGTGGTTATTTGAGTTACTGTTGCCTTTCTATCATCTCTAATCATCTGCTCATTCTCCTCTGACCTCTGACATCAACAAGATATTTTCGTCCACACAACTGCCGCTCACTGGATATTTTCTCTTTTTCGGACCATTCTCTGTAAACCCTAGAGATGGTTGTTCGTGAAAATCCCAGTAGATCAGCAGTTTTTGAAATACTCAGACCAGCCCATCTGGCACCTTCAACCATTCCACGTTCAAAGTCACTTAAATCCCGTTTCTTCCCCATTCTGATGCTCGGTTTGAACTTCAGCAAGTCATCTTCACCACATCTAGATGCCTAAATGCATTGAATTGCTGCTATGTGATTGGCTGATTAACATTTTGTTACCAAGCAAAGGTGTACCTAATAAAGTGGCCAGTGAGTGTATATGTGTGTGTTTTAAACTTTTAAATGTCTGTGATTTTGACAAGTTGCATTGAAGACCCTTGAGTGTGTATGCGATGATAGTTTTATCAAATGTCCTCATACAGTGCGACCATGAGTACTTGAGTATGTGTAGTAGTCAAAACCGTGCCATTCATTCACACGGAGACATGCAGATGATGTAGACTTCATATCTGAATAGCAGTCATTGTGTGGTTTCAAATACACAGACACTAGTCCATATCAAATATGTACAGCCTTACTTATTTATTAATCTAACTTTTACCTAACTCCGCATTATTCAGTAAAAAGAAAATGTAAGACTGCTGTAATAAATGCTACCAAGTTTCAAAATTGTTTTTGGGGGCCACAACGATATCAGTGAAAATATATAATTTTGCATGAAAATGAAACATAACTACTAAGTACAGCCAACTGGCCCACAATAAGAGACACTCAAAATAACGAATGAAGTTAGGTGATACACACTGGGATGTAGTTAGCTGTTTGGTCACCAGGTGGCTCTACTGACACTATAAACAGACAAAGTAACACAGTCCAACTTGGATTGCATGCATCAATTTCAGGAAAGGTGACACAGCACTTTGTGGCTTTTAAAGAAATATTATGTAGGTCATCACCCTAGTGTGACCAACAATGTGCCATTGATTCAGTCTTTTTACTGCCAACATAATTAAGTAATCATCATTCAAACACACCCCTCCACATATTCTCATCAACAAGCGATGACAAGTTATATCACTGCGAGGTGAGGTCATGTGCTTATTGTGCAGAACCGATCAGCTTGTTTTCAGTGGACAGATTTACTTCTGTTATTGAGTGTATTTTTTAACAGCACTATGGTGAATAAAGGACTGGCTGTACTTTCTGGCATATAGAAAATGTAGTAAATCTAGAGCAGGAAATGTGCCAAACCAATCTCAATGAAATGACAACATGCTTATTCAGTGAGCACAAACTTGTGATCTATCAAGCACCATGCAACAACACATTCTGCTTCAGTAGTGGTCTGCACTAAAGGGTTTGTTTAAAACCATAACCATTTACAGGAAACTCTTTTCATTCAAACAGCCATGCTACCTACTTATTGTGCTGCTAGAGAGGTTCATAACAGGCAGTAATTATGGCATTCAGAACACCTTGCAGATTTTCCCAGCCTAATGTCAGCAGATTCAGTGCTTCAATGAGCCGCTGTATGATTAAGAAGAGAATAACATTTACAGAACTGCTGACCTGGTAGAGCAGCTGACACAGGATCAGTCTGTAGAGGATCCAGACCAGGGATCAGAGAATCCATCCCAGCTGCAGAAATATAGAGAGAAAATGGGCAAATATGATGCTTTGTGAGGCAAAGGTACAGGTGAGAGAGATGGTGGAGGTGGTGACATCAATTCACACCATGCATGAAATGGCACTCTCTAAACCAATCTCTTAAATATATACAGACGAAGATAAAGTTTACAACAACTATACAGAGATGAGACCGCGGTGAGGTAAGTACAGGACAGACAAGGAGTGGGCATTAAAAGGGACAATTAGGGACATCCTGAGTTTCCAGGTGTCACGCTGAGCTGAGAAACAATCAACACTACAAGACCAATGAAGGCCAATAACGCCATGTATCGGTTGTGAGATTATAGCCAAAAAACAACAATAAAAAGACAAGCCGCTGGTTACCATGATTACAGTCTGCAGGGCTGAAGGGGTCATTCAAGGGAAGGTCAGGGAGAATCAGGGAAGAAGAGGGCTCTGGAGACTTCAAACCCTCGATCAACTTCTCTACTCCATGAGAGAAGAGGAGAGAGAGAGAAGGAAAGAGAGGCGAGAAGGAGTGAGGAGGAAAAAATAGGAGAGGAGTCAGTAAAGAGAGGTTAAGAGGGAGGAGACAGTGAGAAGATGAGAGATGAGGAAATGCAGTAAGGAGGAAACAGTGAGGAAAGGATAAGTGAGAGGAGACAGTGAGAAGAGGAAAGAGAGGCGAGAAGGAGTGAGGAGGAAACAGCGAGGAAAGGAAAAGACCGTAGGAGGAGAGGAGAGGAAGTGAGGAAAGAAGAGTCAAGTAAAGTGTTGTTCATAAGGAAAAAGGATATTTGTTAAGAGAGTTAGTATAAGCATTCACCATTCTGAATCCTGCAGGAATATAAGAGCACTTTAACTAAACAACCCAAAACAAACATGTCAGAAGGATAAAAGGAAAAGTGGAAGTTTTTCAGAATGGCGTATCACCACCATACTTCTTGCACTCTTTAGTATGCAGCAAGCACTGTATATATTGCATAGTATGAGCATTTTGTATGTCTGGAATTGCCAAATGACCTACCAGATGTGCTCGAGCATGCAGTAACAACAGAACACTTATAATTCTGAGGACCACTGGTGTATAGCACACTACAGTTTGAAAGAAACCTATTATTTGTGTTAGACAGACAATCTTTATTTCACAGGCTCAGGGTTATAACTTAAGCTGGAGGAGGAGAAAGTGCTCGACTACCAGACAGGCTATTAAACTGGCAAACGGTCAGAATGGTGCAACGGTCACGGTTTCATTAAAGCAGATGCATGCGGATCAGTTGAGAATCGTACTTGTTACAGTGCTGGAGTTTTACTCACAGTCTTTGGGATAGAAAGGAAGACTTTGGGATGAGGGTATGGGGAGAGGAAGGGGTACTCAGGTCACAGAACAGCAGAACACTCGCTTTCCCCCTTTCACTAAGGCAGAGAATGAACCATCAACCTTTAAACACGAATGAAGTCAAGAAATTCTTCAAGTATTAAAGTTCAACTGCTTCTGAATAAACAGATGCAACTAGAGTGCTGTGAAAGGTTGCCAGGGCATAGCTACGCAGTTTCTCAGGTATTCTGAGTAGTTTTTATCATATTGTTGTGCAGTTTCTAGGGCAGGGATGGGGAACGTTGATCCTGGAGGGCCACTCTTCTGCTGAGTTTAGCTCCAACCCTGAAAAAAAATACCTAAATGCATCCTGACGAGCTTGATTAGCTGCTTCAGGTGTTTATGATTAGAGTTGGAGCTAAACTCTGCAGGGACACCGGCTCTCCAGGAACAACTTTCCCCACCCCTGTTCTAGGGTGTCCTGGATGGTTGCTAAAGTGTTCTGGTCTCAATTGGTCCCTAGATATGGCAGCTAATTATGTCAGGAAAAGTGGTCGTGTCATAGATCACCATGGAGCTAGAGTACACATGCATCCCACGGCTGTCAAAAGATTTACCTGAGCCTTAAATTTACCCAGCATGATCTGGTGTGTCATCAGATTCAGAGAGGATTACCAGACTGTGCTTACGCAAGACCTCCAAGCGTTAATCTACTCTCTCTGTTTTCTGCTGAGAATCACCATGCATGCATCTCTTTTAGACCGGGCATACACAGTAAAATTTTCATACAATTTTGAGCCGAATTCGGACTCTTGCAACTCTTTTTTTGAGCCAAAGACTGGATTTTAGCTTTGTTGTGTGTGTTTTGATGTGCAGTGTATGGCAATCGGATGGTCGGATGAATTTCTGATCACCTCCGTGAGGATATGGCGGCATTACAAACTGACTGCCCTAAATTCAGTGTTTTCCCCTCAATGTGCCTGCATGAAAATAGAAACAAAACCATGGTGACATATCGTGTGGTTTGGATCAAAGCGATGGAGGTTATACCGTTCCGGTTCGGAGTGTCCACGTGTTTATTTCATTCATTTAGTCTGAGCAGTCAAGACGCAGGTCGACGATTGGACCATATAGTATGAGAACATAAATCCTGAGCTTTGGCTTGATGTTGCATGTGATGTACTTGCACAGTGAGAGATGCTATTTAACAAAAATGTTGCTGAAATTACACAGTATGTGCCCGGCTTTACATGCAAATTCTAAAACAAAAAATCTTAAAGAGAGAATAACACTCCAAAGAACATAGCTGTACCATAATGTGCAGTATATGCAGTGTAGTAGAATATGCTGTTTATATAATTGCTTTTATCAGGTGGCACTTTCCACGAACAGCATACAAAAGGAGGACCTTAAATTTATAATGTATTTTCTAATGTTTATTTTCCCCACAAATGGCAGTTTTTGCAAAGTACATTTTTTTATTTTTTTATCATGAACATTTGTTCAAATACGTTTTGAGCGTAGGCACAAACATCTCTCAGCTTTCATTAAAAATATATTCATGTGTTCATTTTGACAGCAATTTTTTTTCGTTTTAGTCACAGTCTTACGACTAAAACGCCATTTAGTCATCTGAATTGTTTTTAGTTTTAGTTGACTAAATCTACAGTAAATTTAGTTGGCTAAAATCTAATGGGTTTAGTTACAGCATAATCCATTTATTAAACTTATCTCTCAAATTTCCAAATTCGTAATATAGGTTTGATATATTAAGGTTTTATCATGATAGACACAAATTGAACTGCGGTGAACACAACATGCCTTTGTTAAAATTAAATAAAACCACTTCTAATAAACACTTATGTTTACATTCACTTGAGACGTAATCGGTTGTGTTTACGCGAGTACTCGTCAAAACGGACAATTCGACAATTTTGTGTGTAATTCTCCATTCATGCGACGCAGAAGAGTACTCGTGTGCTGTGTGAGACACGCTTTCTTTTTTGTGTGTGTATGCTTCGGTGTCTGCGCTCCAGACCGAATTCAGTTCTCCCACATATCGACATTTTCAAACGTTTTATGAGACGTGCAGCAAGTGTATGTTAGCTTATGTAACGCCGTTTTATATGCACGCAACTACGCATCTAACCTCTTAATCACGCAGCAGATTCGTTCAGAATAAATCTCTTTCCAAATCATCCCCCCTAACCTTTTTGTCTTGTTTTTTTATTAATTGACGAAAGTGTCAATAGATTTCCGTCATAGTTTTTGTCATTGAAAACACATTTTAGTTTATAGTCTCATTTACGTCTGTGAAAAAAGTTTTACAACGGAAGTAACACTGGTTTCAAAGATTAACAAAGTTTGTTTGGACTGACATGAGGGTACGAATGATGACATAATTTTCATCTTTGGGTGAACTATCCCTCAGAGGTTGCTAGACAGTTGCTTAATGACCCATGTCAAAAAGAACCCAGCCCCAAATCTCCATGGCAGGGGTGTCCAATCCTGTTCCTGCAGGGCCACCATCCAGCAGAGTTTAGCTCCAGCCCTAGTTAAACACTTCAACCAGCTCATCGAGGTCTTCGGGATCACTAGAAACTTCCAGACAGGTGTGTTGGAGCTAACTTCTGCAGAAAGGGGGCTCTCTAGGAGCAGGACACTCTTGCATTATGATGTTCTGGTCTCTGAATATGGCTCAGGTTCCTCCTTCCATAGAAGTCTAGGAGACTTTGATTTTCTTTGACAGCTCTTCTCAACCGTTCATGTGTCATTATTGTCAGTAGCATAACTGGTGTTAAAGGTAGAGTTACTCACCAAATTTGTCAAAACTTTGGTGATCAATACTGAAAAAGCCTCATCGAAAGAAGATTGTACAAATTACTGTGAAGAGAAACTATAAAAAAGGTCTCAATCACCCAATAACAGTCTTGGTCAAAGTTTACCGTTTAACTGCATCTGATTACTGACACCAGTGTTTATAGACGATGTTCCCAAGAAAGCAGGTGGAAGTAGAGTGCCCTATCTGTCTTTATCTCTATAAATAGGGAGAGGAAAGGCTTATTGCAAGGCTGCCAGCAGGTGAGATGCACAAATTACTTTATTTCTGGGAGGCTCAAGGAGGTCAAGTACATTAACTGCTTTTTAAAGTCAATGAAAAAGCCAGAGTGTTTGAAAGTCACGAATCAACATTCATAAACATTTTACTTCTGGTATGTTTCTGCGTGAAACAGGATATTCAAGATAAAAATGCAGGGTGGGACGTGATCCTTTGGGAATTATATGGATTGTGGGAAAACTGGCGTTCCATTCCAGAGTTTGCAGTAAAATGTGAAGGACTATCCCCCTTTCTGAAAATCCACCAGCACACATTGGTTGAAACTGTTCTGGGTTCAGTACAAGTTTACAACATTCATTGATTTGAAAGCGAAAAAAAAATCTAATTTTGCATTGCGGTTGTTTCTTAAGAATTACCAGACTCCCAGCAAGCATTGGGAGAGACATAGACTGAGACAGATAGAGAGATAAATAGACTGTACCTCCTCCCTGGAGAAAGCCTTTATTTGAAGACACAGACTGCAACCCAGATATCAGATTTTCAGGGCAGGATCTCTCCGCTGTCTTAGCTGCAAAGATACACACACATACACAGTTGTGTGTAGTCTCTCTGTAGAGGGTTGTTTGGGCAACTAAAATAAACACTGTGCTAAAAATAACTTGGAAAACTTGATTTCATATATAAACATTGGTTTTACCATCCAGTTTGGCAAAATCCTTGTTGAGAAGCTCTTCAGCCGTGAGTTTAGCGAAATTGTCATCGCCGAAGGGGTTCCAGGATGATGGGGGTCCAGCCGAGGGTCCCGAAGCCTCCCTTGATTGATAAACACTCTGCTGTGATGAACATGGAGAACCAGAGGGAGTGGTGCTAGCTGACCTACAGCAGAGAGAGGAAAATAGCAATGCTTCAAAAAGTTCCACTTTAGTGTTCTCACATGATCTCAGCATGTTGCATGCTACTGGCGTCGAGTTATCTTTGAAATATAAACTATTTGCATGTTCAATATGATTTTGCATAAAACTCCAAGGCTGTGGCACACTAAGTTGACAGTCGGCTGTTGGCCAAAGTCGGGCCATTGTTGAGTGTCTTTCAGACCCGTTTTCGCAGTGTGTTCCAAAACGTTGGCACTAGCTGGCACTTTTTGGCCAATTGAGCATGATGAATGGCCATTGGGCGGTCAGTAAGAGATATTACTATGACTGGCTGTTCAGCTTAGTGAACCAGTGCATAAGAAGAAAAAACAAAAGTGATGGAAGCAAGCAAACAATAAGTTACATTGTAAACATAGAAGGTTCTTCTAACTTTACACCTTCACTTTATTTCACCATTCCAAAGCGTGAATATTATCATGAAGACATAACTGTTTGGAATGTAAAAAGACCAACTGATCCAAGAATCATATTCAAAATGGTAAGCAAGCACCCACCCACCCAGTCCTAGTTTCGGTTTCCCATTTTGAGAGTTACAGTATTTTCTCTCATGCAGGTGCAAATCATGCATGCTTTTAGGCAGTTGGCTAGTCTTTGCGATGTGTTAATATGTGCACATTTTTGACACCGGCGACAACAAAGCTGTTTTTTGTCGACATTTAGTTAACTGATGTCGGCTTGGTGTGTCAAGCCTTGAACCTTTAGCAAACCAAAAATAATGAAGAAACCCTGCTGAAAGAATGAACAAATAAACAGTTTAAAACAGCCTTAGATGGTTTTCTAGTTTTAGTTGACTGCCAGATTGGCGAGTCTGGGATGTTGGCTGGTCTTGGAAGGGGTTTTGGGTACTTTTCAGGAAAACCAGCTGAGTGCCAAGCTGGCATGCCAGCTAGACCACCTGAGACCTATTCAGCACAGATGATCTAGATGTTAAAAACCGTGGCTTGAATTACTTCCAGTTGATTCGTCACACTGGAAATTAAGGTTTAAATCGAGCACACTGCATTTAGCAGAATGTTATTCTGAACATATCCAATTTCTACATATAGCAAGACCAATATTTTTTTTTGTTGCATGATGTGACACTAAGTAGTCCTAATGTTGCCACTTTGCTACTCCGTTAGCTAGATGTAGTACCAATACAATCTTTATTTAAAACTAAACTACAAATTATTGATTATGTATTTCCTTGATTTACTTGGACTTGTTGAGGCTGGCCTCTGCAGCAGCAGCTTGAAGCAGTTGAGTGGACTTGCTCACAGGAACTCCAAATATGGTGCTGTGTGTGACATCGCTCACAATTCGTCTGTGGCCTCCTTTTGGGGCAGTCTTGGGAGAAGAGGGTGGAGTCAAGGAGCCGACTTTATGCACCCCACGACTTCCACTGAAAGACTTTTACAGAAAGAAAGATATAGAAACAACATCAAGACTTCAAACTGAAGGATATTTATTAGAGAATTGAATTTCTGACCAAATGAGACATTCTGTAGAAAAGATGGTGGGCTTTTTAAAGGTGAAGAAAGAGAGCTTCAGATGTACAAAAAGACAAATCTGATATCTCAATGACTTGTTGATCTGTGAAATGAGAAAAGATCTAAAAGGTTTGAAAGGTGAAATGTCTGTTGTCAGACAAATCAAGTCATTTCTATTCATTTTAATAGAAAAAATCGTATCTGTTAGAAACTTTAATTTATTCGCCCTCATGTCACTCCAAATCCATAAAATCTTCTTTTTCACATATTTTCCTGGGCTATTGTCTCCATACAATGGAAGTGACAAAAATGTAAAAACACCATAAAGCCACAAGATTTCAGTGAAGAACAGACCGAAATGCAAGTCATTCTTCATTAAAAACCACATCCTCCGTCATAGCCCTCAAATCCTCTATGTGCTGGTGCATAGCCAAACCTTGCACATTGAAACAAACAGCATTGTGCTGAAAGGATGTGAAACACCATACACTAATGTCATATTTAAATACATGGACATCAAATTTAACTTGGGCAGAGAATGTCATTTAAAAAATGTACATGTTTATCACACAAAGCTATCATATGATATGACTTCTGAAACTAAAATATACTTGTACTTTATTGGCAGTGTGAACATTAAGCTCAACTTATCCTTTTGTATTGTATGGAAGATCAACACAGATGGTATGGCTTTGAAACAACATGAGGTTTTTAAAGATGTGTCATGACCAGGGTAGCAGCATATTTCGTTTTTGACAGGAATGAAAATGAGGAATGAACACTGTTGTTTAACAACATGCCAATCGTTCATGTGGCAAAACATCTTTCCAAAACACTTTCAGTAGACAAAACCTCCATTAAAAAGTTGTGCATTTTGAAAATTACTGATCCTTTATGTCTATATATATCCACAGCCTCATCTTCATCCGTGTAAAATTCAATATGGCTATTAGATAGAACAACTCCACTTGTGTTGTAAATGACACCTTGCCCTGCAGGCATAATATACAGTAACTGTCAACACCTACTGATTTCATAACAGCGTTAATTCTTAGAAATGTCATAGAAATGGATAGTCATAATTTACTCATTTAATCTTCATTTGTGAGTAAACTATCACTTTAACATGCAAGACAAGCCACCAAGGGGAGGATCAAGGCTTTAGGAAGCAAGGAAAATCACTCTAACAGAGCAGACACAGATGTTGGGAGGGTTACCCTCTGCTCTGGGTCCACTTCAGAGTCAGCGGATGGTGCTGAGGTGGTTTTAGGTGGAGGAAGGGTGGAGGCGTGTGATGTGGGGGGTGGAGGTGCCATAGCTTTGGTTTTAGGTTGGGCAGACACGGTCGCAGTGATATCACCATCTATACTATTACTATGTGAACACTCTGTAGGCGGGGCTGAGGCCATTGCTCTGGTTTTTGTCTGTGTGGCTGCTGATAATGTTGTGTGGTGGTTGGTTTGAGGGTGGTGTATGGGTGGAGCGGGTGCCCTGTTTTTAGGTTTAGACAGTGTAGGAACAGGGGTGGAGGATGATGCAACTGTTTGTGCAGGTAAGACGGAGGTCTGCGTCGAGTGCTGTTGCTAAAATAGGAGGTAGGAGCAACAATTGACACCACAACAATGAAACCCATAATTAAAATTTCCATTTATAAATCCACATAGCATTTCCCAGATGATTGATTTTAAATCCACATGAAAATAAAATCACAACCCATTTTACTTCCATAGCGTGATATATTCAAGTAAAATAGAGTTTTCATCTAAAACGAGTTTATCTATCTGGATTTGATTGGATAATGAAATGTGAGTGTTCGATGTCAGAATCAGATTTGAAATCTGAGTTTGCAGTGGATTAAGGAGGACTATCGTTCACAGTAAGACATGTATTGAAGTGCCCCTATTATGGGTTATGAAAGGTTCATATTTTGGTTTTGGGAGTCACCAAGAGCAGGTTGACATGCACGCTAGGGGTTGCACAGACTAATCGACTTCAGTGCTCTGCCATGACGCTTTAAGCTTGAAGTCGACTAGTCGCTGGTCCTATAGAGGCGCAATAGGATAATAAATCCACATTTACGCGCTCCGTTTCCAAACAGTTCAAATTACAAACTAATTCATACTCTGAATGCGCTCCACAAGACATGTGTGATTATATTATATTACTGGATGCTGTAAACTGAACGGCAGGATGCAGGTTTTAAACAGATTATTGTACAGGTAAGTTAATCACGTTCTGATCTAATGCGGTGCTGTACTGTAACGCACACATAGCTACAGAGAGTAGCGCAGACAATACATCACGTGCAGATCGCACGCACAGAATCATTCAGCGCAGAAATGTATTGTCAACACTGTTCTGTGATTCCTCGGTAAAATAGCTTAGAAACTGAAAAGTTTAAGCATATATTTCTTAACTAAATCCCACAGCTACACTACTAGTAGAGAGACGCTGCAGGTAGAATTAATTCACATGCAACCGCTCTCACTAATGCATTCATTCATATGTAATCTTTACTGTACTACTTATCTGTATCTGATTTAGAACGAGCAGGAATCTGTCAGAAATATAATGACCCAAAGACTAAAGAACTGATAAAAATAAGCTGTTATAGGTGCAATAGTCATGTGTGCAGCGCTGTGTCATATTTCAAAGCTGTGCACAAAGTGTTTGTCACAGCTCCAGACTTATTTGTTCATCAATGACGTCATCAGCGACTAGTCGACTTCAACAAGACTTTCATCACATAAAAGTCGACTTTAAAAAAATCATAAGTCGTTCAACCCCTAATGCACGCAAGGTCAAAACACACTTTCATTTTCTTATAATATGCATTTATTTTGACCTTATTTGCTCAGTGACTCCCAAACCATTCACTCAATGACTAATTTTTCCAAACCCCTTCTTTGCGTGACACTAATCTGCGGTGATTGGTCCGATTGGTCGATTTCATTTAAAGCAGCAATGCTGCTTTATGCACAGCCGTTACTGGGGAAACAGCTATTTTTAATGCTCCAAAAGCGCACCTAGTGGCAAAGAATGAATTTGCATTTTCATTCAGACCAACACGAAAATAAGGTTTTCCTGGGTCTGCTCGCGCAACAAGTGGGCGGGCAATATGCTAATGTTTCATGGTGACGTCAACATGAAACGTCTTGGGATTCGTTTTAAAAATGATTCGTTTCAATGATTCAGAGTCGACTCTTTTGAGAGACAATAACTTTATACTCTGTGCACTTTCAGATTTAAAACTTTGCAGGATGTTTACATTCCTTAGTGCTGTGTTACACGCTGCATGAAAGGCCATTTTCAAAAATCCATAATAGGAGCACCACCAAAGTGGTCAAATCTTATTTCATATTAACTCTAAATATATATATATATATATATATATATATATATTAGTGGTGGGTTATCGGCGTTAACGTGCTGCGTTAACGTGAGACTCTTATCGGCGATAAAAAATATCGCCGTTAATCTATTCTCAAAGTTGGGTTGGGAGCTGGGTCTATACTACGCAAGCTATGATGACTTTCACCCTGATATTTTAGCACGGATGTATACCTAGCGAATTGCACTGTAGGGGGCGAGCGAGTCTTGAACTAGAGGCTCGCAGTCCGTGATGGACAGATTGTTAACGGCTGGTCTATGTGGTAATACAATCGGGCAGGACATCCAAACGCTCACCTATCATTCATCAACCTCAAATATGGCTTTTCATCTGAAAGATGTATGTAGTAGTAACTTTACATGGCCGCTCAATATGATGTTAACCTAGAGAAATGCGCTATTGAAGTGTTTGTGTGGAAGCGTTTACTGCAAGACAGGCTCCGGTGCGCTCACTTGCTCTTAAAATCTCCGTCATTTTGGTCATACAGATAAAAGTAGCCTAATACATCTTTCGAATCTGTAAAGACTTTACGTTTATTTGTGTGCACTCAGAATAACAACGAAACGTTGCGCTTTTAAGCAAACAGAATGCGCTTTAGGTCTCATGTGAACTTGAGCGAGAAACTTCGAAACTCGAATATATCTAAAAATACAGTACATAGAAAAATATATCTATAGAGAGTGAAATAGAAGACGTGTGTGTTAGCATGGATGATTTACATGAAATTTAATCTGTGCAACACTGTGCATAATAAGATGGCTTTCAGTTCAATATAATAACAAAAAACGACATTTTGGGTTTTTATTCAACTAATAAGGTGGGCACGCTGTGATATGTACTATATTTTTACTGTAATTGACAGTTATCGGCAAAAAAACTAAAAAAACAACAACACGGGAGTGGGAGGGAATGGGAGTCATTCTTCCGGGAGTGGAACGGGACGGGATTTTCCCCCAGTTTTTTCGTGGGATTGGGACGGGAAGAGATTAAAGTTTGTGATGCATTTTGGAAACAGGAGATGAGCCCCTGGTCTAATGCGCCACCTGGCTTGAGAAACCCGTTCTCAAAGACTTACTTTTAGTCATTATTTGGGTAGCACACATATTCTGAATGCCTTCGGCAGAATTCAAATGAGCCATTTTAATCTAGATTAATCTAGATTAATTCCAAAATTAATCTAGATTAAAAAAAATTATTCTATGCCCACCTCTAATATATATATATATATATATATATATATATATATATATATATATTAAAAAGTATTTCCAGAATGGTTAATGTAGCAGTTACCTGTTGTTGAGCAATAAAGAAGGCGGTGTTTTGCTGCTGCACAAAAAGTTGTGCATGTTGGGGTGTGGTCTGGGGCGGAGTGGCCTGCACTGGAGTGGGCGTGGCTTGTTGCTGAGGAACAGGAACCTGTGATTGGGAAACAGGCTGGGAAGCAATGTTAACACCTGTGAACCAACAGAAAAATACAACATTAAAAACTTGCATACTTGCAAACCACAAGACAAGGAAGAGTCGTGAAACTAGTCCAATGACTACAGAGACCCGCACATGACATACGGGGCGAAAAAACCCTGAAATCATGGCCACAATTACAAATGTGTTCGACTTATTCATTTGTGATTTATTCCCTTGTTTGAATTAAGTTAAATCCCGGTCTCGATTTAACTTGAATGAGGGAGGTAATTAATGTATGTCATATGCAGGGCTCCATAAATGATAAATACAAAGTCAGATTCAGTGAAAAACTGTTAAAACTATCTCAATATTTATAATGTCCCTTAATGCTTTGTTTTCCAGCTAAATCTATTCAGTATGCATCAAACATTCCTAGTCCACAGCTATTAGAATATGCCTATGTACATAGTAAGCCAGCTTATTCTGAAGATGTATGTTATTTTTCTACTAGCTATTATTCTGCATTTTCAGTCATTTTACAAAGTAATTTAATCAATGAGTTACTGTAGGATCTACATATTTTTAATATACATGAATAGATATTTTGAATATGCACCATAGCTACATTTATTTAATCAAAAATACAGTAAAAACTAAGACTGAAATATTATTACAATTTAAAACAACTTTTTATTTATTGATTTATTTGATTATACTTTAAAATGTAATTTATTCATGTGATGGCAAATATTATCTTATTTAAAAACATTTCTTATCAATATTGAAAACTGTTGTGCTGCTTAATAATTTTGTAGAAGCTGATCTACTTTTTCAGGATCATTTGAATAGAAAAACAACTATTTGTTTAACATGTAATATTTTGTAGCATTATAAATATTTTTAAGGTAATTTTTGATCAAGTTAAATCCTTGATAAATAAAAGTATTCATTTCTTAATTACTGGCCCCAAACTTTTGAAATTGTGGTTAGGGTTTGCAAGTTAACATTCATAACCGTGCTGGAAAGCCCCACCCACAAGAATCAAACGGGTCCAAAATCCAGCTTCACATTGCTATATATTACAAATATAGTCTTTACATTTCTAGTGGTAAATTACTTGATGAAAATGAACTATTTACTTTGTTATTTAGCAGACACTAAGGGAGAATAACAATACTCATTATTAATTATTAAACTCATATTATTAATTATTAATTATCAATGAGACATGTAGGGCTTTAATTAGCATTGACTTCAGAAATAGGAAGAGAAATCAGAAGTGACAGGATTGAGCGTCAGGGGCTCAATAGCTCAGACTCATAGTGAGGTTTTAAAAGCTCTCTGTAATGACACGCAGATTGAACCAGTGGGAATACTAGAGCTGTGTGTTCAGCCAAAGAGACATGCCGGTCAATGCAACGCATGAAGGGTCTTCAGGGGAAGTGAAAAGAGAGAGTGAGCATGAAAGACTGAAACCACACATATGAGGATGCCTACTTAGTGTTTGATTTTGGATGAAGGTGAACAATGAACACTCACTGATTGGCTGGCAGGGCCCTGCAGGTGCATTGGCTCGTTTACGAGGGGTGAGGGCTGGTTGGATGGGCAGGATGCCAGTGATTGGTTGAGCTTGGCCAGCCTTGGGACGCTGCCGTGGTGCTATGGATGTCTCAGTAGCAGGGATTGGATCAGTGAGCCTGAATGACAAGAGAAGTTCAAGTCGAATCAGAACTGCCACGATATAAAACACCATTTGAATCCTAAAACTAACGAAAAAGTATATAATAAAACAAAGCGAGACCACACAGACAAATGACAGTCTCACCTGGCTTTGTTTTGACTCTTCTTGGCCACGGCTTCACTGGTTCTGATTGGCTCTGGGAGTTTTTCTGGAATGGGTGAATTCTAAATGGAATAAGTGGAATATTATTACTATGTATTGTTATCCTTGTGTTCTGTATTCATTGTGTTTGGGATTTGTCTTCCTTGTTTTGCCTCTAGACCTACTTTCTCTGTCTGTTTAATTACTCGGTTTGTTTGCCTCTTGTTTAGTTATGTAATTTACTTCAGTGTATTTAAGGCCTTCAATTCTTTGTCCAGTTTCGTTTGTGCTTTGCTCACTGTTTGGTAGTCTTATCTTGTTATTTGATTACCTTCGTTTGTTTTCTCTAATAAACAGTGTTTTATTTGAGCTGTGTGTGAACTCTTTATCTCACTTGGACTTAACATTACAATTACATTGTTACATGTTGTATTTGGTTCTCTTTAGTCAACATTAAATACCTGCAACTCATTACAGTGAAACAGGAAATTCAACAATTGTTTAGTTAATTTAAATAAAGCTGTATTCAATTAAATATAAACATTTGATACAAACTTAAACTACAATACCAATATTATCTTGGCAAATTAACTGAAATAAAATGTTTAAACTGTTAACTGTCAGTTCCACTTTGAGTATAGGGCTGAAAATGACATTTACAACTTACATTTTTATACATTTTGAATGCTTTGGAGCAGAGACTTAAGGTTGATCTTTTTAAAGAAAAGTGGCAGAGTATTGTAGAAAAAAATTATAAAAGGTATATTACAAAAAAACGTTATGGAAGTTTAAGTTTATGAAAATATAAAATGTACAAATTTTTATATTTATATTTTATATCAAATATATATTTTACAAAACATGTTTCACTCTAAAACTGCTAGAGAATCAAAACCAAAAATACGAAGAAGTTTTGTTCCAAATTTGAGGTTGATATCTCAAAAAATGAGCTTTCAGTGAGATTAGTTTGGGCGTAGTACCAAGCTTCTCCACTAAATGACCATCAAACCCCATCAGTATCCATACAAGTGCGGCTCCATTTTCATTTATAGTTTGAGTGATCTGAAACATGTTTTTCCTTACGTTTCTCAATATTTATGATGTAGACATCACATTCAGAAGTATTAATAATAGTATGGCAGTATATGATTTCAATTCAACCTCTAAAAAACACATAAAAGACATGCAACAAGAACCCTGGACGTACATTATAGTTCATGCTGCATCAAAAATTGAGAACCTATTGTTTTTCTTTATATATGAAACACTTTTAGACATTTAAAAAAATTGAATGAATGTTATATTTTGAACACTTGACATGAACATGAATGGAGATTTTTCATGATTTTATATATGTATCACTATTTCAAAGTAAAGATCAGAACTCGCTCTCGGAGTCTGATGAGTACTCATCTTACAAATTAATCAATTACAGTTGTTCTGTAAAATATTTAAAAAAATCAGACACCAAATATGAACACTAGAGTCTTTAAGCTTTCAAACGATATATAGTTTGTCAAGATTGCTTTAGGTTCAGACTAAGATATTACTGTTTAAACATGTACTGGTAAGTGGGCCCACCGGTGGGTCCGTGACAATTAACAGGTTTTTTTAAATTAATAAAATAAATTTTAGTCAATTAAAATTATGGTGAAATAAAAAAACTGAGTAAATAAATGAAGTTAACTTAAAATAAAATGTTTAAAATTACTAGAATTAAAAAAGTAACAAGACTAATAAAAACGGAAAAAGCACCAAACAAAACTTGAACTAAAATTAAACCGTATATAAATACTAGTAAAATAACATGGAATAACACACCAATTTATTGTGCATGACGACCAGTAACAAAGAAAGTAGATTTGTCTTTGTATTTCAGGTGGACTTCAAAGTTTGTTTTTATAAGTTAATTAAATAAGTTCTTTAATTAATTTAATTTGTATTAAGTTATTTAATAGAGTTGAGCATAGAGATGGTTTCATATCACCCTTTTGTGAGTCACATCCTCTGAAATCATCATTCTTAAGTGTGTAATTAATTTCCATGGATGTGTAAACATAAGTTAAGATGACATCAACAACAAAAGATATGCATGTTGTTTGCACAAACACAAACATATAATGAAAGCACATGATTAGATATGATATTTATTTGTAAACGCAGTCTGACCAAAACATCCCTACGTCAGGAAAAACAGTCAAAGAAACATTGAACGTTTTTACAGAGGCCATTCCTGTATTGAACTCTAAACAACATTTACGGGTGTCAATGTTAATATGTCTTTGATCGTGACTCAATGCTTCCATTATGCTATCAATACTGCTCAGAGTGGGAGGGGCTACTGGATGTGTGCCAGCTGGCAGCCATGAGCGACAATCCACTTCCTGTGCTGTTACGTGCAAGCACTTAAGATATCTACTGAAAGGGATAGGCATGAATTAAACATGGTTTAAGAAGTATGTGCAGGAACAAAGAACAAAACCCTGTAGAGTGTGACAGGAAAACGAGGGAGAAGGTCAGGGCACATGTACATGGAAGCTTGTGTAGTTCTAGCACAGGAAATAGAGAGAGAGATCTTTACAATACGAATGAGCCGGTCTTACATTGGTATTCTGTACTGGGCAATCCTTTCGTGCCATTTTAAAGGAGAAATATGACACCTGGTAGATATCTGGCCTAATGTCAGGGTCTGGCTCCAGCATGTATCCTGAGATGGGAAAAATAAAAAAATTAAAATATATTCTAAATCTTGAAACATTGATTTTATTGTCCCAGAGAATGAAAAATCATTTTATTAAAATATTTTTTATTTAGTTTTGTTACATAATGGTATATTTTTTAAAAATACATATATTACCAGCTCGGTGTGCATTGTTTTCTAATAATTCAAATGGCCCATTGTCAATTATTACTTGCTCATAATACACTATGAGATGTAATAAACTACCATTCAATAGGTTTAATATTTGAGTTCTATATTTTTGACAGGAGTCTCTTATGTAACATTATTAATCTGTAACAAACATATACAGTGGGGCAAAAAGTATTTAGTCAGCCACCAATTGTGCAAGTTCTCCCACTTAAAAAGATGAGAGAGGCCT
Source organism: Gymnocypris eckloni scoliostomus (assembly GCA_027564155.1). Lineage (NCBI taxonomy): Eukaryota > Metazoa > Chordata > Actinopteri > Cypriniformes > Cyprinidae > Gymnocypris > Gymnocypris eckloni. The sequence continues at coordinate 774,026 of CM050420.1, forward strand.
GTAATTTTCATCATAGGTATACCTCAACTATGAGAGACAAAATAAGAAAAAAAAATCCAGAAAATCACATTGTAGGATTTTTAAAGAATTTATTTGCAAATTATGGTGGAAAATAAGTATAAGTATAAGTAAAATTTCATCTCAATACTTTGTTATATACCCTTTGTTGGCAATGACAGAGGTCAAACGTTTTCTGTAAGTCTTCACAAGGTTTTCACACACTGTTGCTGGTATTTTGGCCCATTCCTCCATGCAGATCTCCTCTAGAGCAGTGATGTTTTGGGGCTGTCGCTGGGCAACACGGACTTTCAACTCCCTCCAAAGATTTTCTATGGGGTTGAGATCTGGAGACTGGCTAGGCCACTCCAGGACCTTGAAATGCTTCTTACGAAGCCACTCCTTCGTTGCCCGGGCGGTGTGTTTGGGATCATTGTCATGCTGAAAGACCCAACCACATTTCATCTTCAATGCCCTTGCTGATGGAAGGAGGTTTTCACTCAAAATCTCACGATACATGGCCCCATTCATTCTTTCCTTTACACAGATCAGTCGTCCTGGTCCCTTTGCAGAAAAACAGCCCCAAAGCATGATGTTTCCACCCCATGCTTCACAGTAGGTATGGTGCTTTTGGATGCAACTCAGCATTCTTTCTCCTCCAAACACGACAAGTTGAGTTTTTACCAAAAAGTTATATTTTGGTTTCATCTGACCATAAGACATTCTCCCAATCCTCTTCTGGATCATCCAAATGCTCTCTAGCAAACTTCAGACGGGCCTGGACATGTACTGGCTTAAGCAGGGGGACACGTCTGGCACTGCAGGATTTGAGTCCCTGGCGGCGCAGTGTGTTACTGATGGTAGCCTTTGTTACTTTGGTCTCAGCTCTCTGCAGGTCATTCACTAGGTCCCCCTGTGTGGTTCTGGGATTTTTGTGATCATTTTGACCCCACGGGGTGAGATCTTGCGTGGAGCCCCAGATCGAGGGAGATTATCAGTGGTCTTGTATGTCTTCCATTTTCTAATAATTGCTCCCACAGTTGATTTCTTCACACCAAGCTGCTTACCTATTGCAGATTCAGTCTTCCCAGCCTGGTGCAGGTCTACAATTTTGTTTCTGGTGTCCTTTGACAGCTCTTTGGTCTTGGCCATAGTGGAGTTTGGAGTGTGACTGTTTGAGGTTGTGGACAGGTGTCTTTATACTGATAACAAGTTCAAACAGATGCCATTAATACAGGTAACGAGTGGAGGACAGAGGAGCCTCTTAAAGAAGAAGTTACAGGTCTGTAAGAGCCAGCAATCTTGCTTGTTTGTAGGTGACCAAATACTTATTTTCCACCATAATTTGCAAATAAATTCTTTAAAAATCCTACAATGTGATTTTCTGGATTTTTTTTTCTTATTTTGTCTCTCATAGTTGAGGTATACCTATGATGAAAATTACAGGCCTCTCTCATCTTTTTAAGTGGGATAACTTGCACAATTGGTGGCTGACTAAATATTTTTTTGCCCCACTGTGTATATATATATATATCTCACACACACAAAACATTTAAATCTACGGTAATCTGAACAAACAGTGAAAAAAGTGTGAAAAATATTTTTTTCAAAAATGATGACAGTCCTTAGTTGTTCCATCAACAATTTTGTCCCTAATAATGCTTTTATTAAAAATAAATGTACACATGTGAACAGAATATTTTTTGGAAAATATTTACAATCGAGTTGTATGAACTGTATTTTGAAAATATGGTAAGACTTTTGATTAGGGAACACTATTAACTGTTATTAACAATTTTAAAGGTGCCATAGAATGGAAAACTGTCTTTAGCTTGGCATAGTTGAATAATAAGAGTTCTGGACATGGAAATGACATACAGTGAGCCTCAAACACCACTGTTTCCTCCTTCTTATGTAAATCTTGTGCAAAAGACCACTGAAAAAGAGGCGAATGCCAACATAGCACCGACTGTGACGTTACAGTCGAGATCACTAGTGTTTACGCCCCCAACATTGGCATAACGTATACCAGCCCATGTTCTGGGCCAGCCAGACCTGCACAGCCGAATCATTGATGCAGTGTTGCCATTAAAACAAACAACAACAATAAAAATAAACCGAAATTAGTTGAAATATTTTCCAATTAAGATGAGAAAAATATATTGCTGACCCTAAACTGCAACATCCTACTTTATTAACTTTCTAAAGTGTAACAAATAGTGAAAATACAAGTCCAAAAACACGTATAACAGCTGGATGTGGCAACACAGAGGCTGCATCCGCGGCCTCACTCACAACTCTCTCTCAAGCCTCGTTCACTCCACCAGCGTCTCGATCACAGCGATCATGTTCATACCACGGATGCTAAACATTCTTGCAAAATCTGTATCTTCGTCTAATACTGGCTCAAACATACAAGGTCGATGCCTAATCTCTCCATCGTTCAGGCCGGACAGTGGAGATCAGTTTGCTGTGTGGGCTACTGAAATGAGCCGCGCTGTGAAACAGCCAATCAGAGCAGAGCTCAACATTATTATCCATAACCATTCCAAATAAGGTAATAACAGGCAATTTAATTCTAGGGAGAAATCCTAGGGTTATAAATGGACATGTAAAACCATTTCTGGAGAATTGTTGCCCTTACCTAAGCCCCATACCTTCTATGTAGGTATTAGAGAACAATTTAAAATATTGTATCAATGCATTCTATGGCACCTTTAATTATTATTATATAGTTAGGGATTTATTGTATAATTAACTATTAATTAGTTGTTTATTAGCATGCATATAACTAGCATATTGGCTGTTTATTAGTACGTGTAAAGCACATATGAATGCCTTATTCTGCGACAGAAAAGCAGTCATCAGCTGAACTTACGGATGAGACAGTGCATGTCGTGCGAGTAGCGGAGTTGTCAGGATGGTGAAGCTGCCGTCACAGATAGCCACCTGACTCTCTCCAAACGGCAACGTGAAATAACACAACTTATACAACAAGCAGCCCAAAGCCTGAGGACACAAATGAGCAAGAGTCATCAAACCTCCTTTGTGAGGTTTCAAAATGATCTGCACTAACAATCAACTACAGAGACAAAAGCTGCGGCTACTACTGAAATGCAATGTTATAGTCTCTAACTGAATTATTCTCTAACAGTCTTCACCTCTTTGACTCACCCATATATCCGCTTTAGTAGTGATAACTTTGCCCCATATAGATTCACCATTTCTGGGGCCCGGTATGAAAGAGTAGTGTACCTTAAAACACACACAGAGTATTAGATTCAATTGATGTGAAAATGTAACACTGTGGTGTATAATATAAAGAAAACACAATGCTCACTTCTTGATTTCTTCTTCTACGCCACACCTTCTGTTTGGGGATTCTGGGAGCAGTTAATGGCACTGCCAAAATCACATAACACATAATGTCCTTTGTCATGCAGCAAGATGTTCTCCACCTAAAAGAGACACAAAGAGAGGACACACAATCGTAATACAGTAGGTTATGCCCTAGTTTTTGTAAAGCTGAACTGAAGTAGTTTTCTAAAGATCACAAATGAGCTCCAAGATGGGTAAAATTGTAAAAGGGTACAAACATAATAAGCAAAAAGTCATTTAAAGGAATAGTTCACTCAATGCATTTCTAAATATTGTAATTTGGGGCATTAAGACATGTCACACCAGGTTGGACTCAATGGCAACATCTTATTGAAGCTTGACAAACACTGGTTTCCATGGAAGCCCGTATCCACCACTGAATAAAGAATTCAAACAGGTAATTGCTCATTTTTATTTTTATTCCTGCAATTATGAGTTTATTTCACAATTTCTATTTTATTTCTCACAATTGTTTGATATAAAGATGCAATTGCAAGTTATTACACTCAAAACTGTTTTAATCTCGCAAGTCTGACTTTATAACTCGCAATTCTGACTTTATAAGTCACAACTCCATGTTATGAAGTCAGAATTGCAATATATAAACAAAATATCCTGAGAAAAAGCGCCACAATTGCATGATATAAACTCAAGAAAGTCAGAATTGTGACTTACTCAGAATTACGAGTTTATTAAATCTAGCAATTATGATTTTTTTCTTGCAACTGCAAGTTTATGAACTAGGTATTGCAGTCCAAATTCAAAATATTGGAGAGTATTTTTTTCACCGGCCCCTCCTCCTCAGACTTGACGCCCACCCAGGCTGCCAGATTAATGACACCAACAAGAATGAGCGCATATGACAATGAATGACATGAAATACGCTGTATTTTCCGCCAACTGGCAACCCAGGATGCCGAAATACAATTGGGTAAACTGTTAGTGGGCGGGTTTCACAAACCAAAACAGAGACAGACATTTCGTCCCGGAACGCACATTTTCAAAGGAGAATAACTGACTGTAGCATTGGTTTTCAGATAAACACGCATGTTAACTTAGCATCTTTTTTAAATATCTGAAAACATATGGTATTTTTATGCTTTAGTAGAGTCAAAAACTTACATACAGCACCTTTAACTTGCAACTGCAAGTTTATAAAAAGTCAGAATTATGAGATAAAAAGTAGTAATTTTTTTTTTTTCATTTTCTATTCAGTGGCGGAAACAGCCTTCCATAGGTTTCTGTATGCTTTAGTTGAATGGAAGAAAAGAAAAAAACGGTCCAAAAATTCTTCTCCTTTTGTGTGTTTCAAAAATGAAAGTTAAATAGGTTTGGAAACAACATCGAAGTGAGGTAAGTGATTTTTTTTTTTTAGGGTTAACTATTTCTTAAAATAATAAAGTTCTGCAGGGTTCATACTTTAAGGTCCCGATGGATGATGGGAGTTTTGCACTGATGTAGTCGTGCGACAGCTTCACATGTGTCACAGAAGATCTGCAGCACCTCCGGCTCACTGAATCCAGTCTGCAAATGCTGGTTCATCAGGTTCACAACCTGCCCACCTGGGTTATTACACACAAACACTGCATAGTAGGTCAAGACCACCAAAACGAGTGGAATCTCAAATCACATGCCAGCTTGAGAGAGGAACACATACTGACCTCGACAGAAGTCCATCAATATGAGAACTTCCCAAACATCTCCTGAACCTACTGCTGTGATGCTGGAGTCCATAAAACCCACAATGTTTTTGTTACCCACAAGGTCCCTCTGTTTAAGAAAACCAACACATTTAGATAGAACAATCTGTAAAAGCTGAACATATTTAGCAGCACAACTGTTTTCAACATTTACAGAATAAGAAATGTTTCTTAAGCAGCAAATCAGCACATTAGATTGATTTCTGAAAGATCATGTGACACTGAAGACTTGAGTAATTATTAAAATAAATTAAAACTGTTATTTTTTGTAATAATGTTCACAAGGGGCTGCCTTGAATTGTTCATACTAAGCAACTATTGCATTCTCATTTATAAGCTTAAAATTCAATGAAAAGCCTCCCAACTCACTCTTAATGTTTGTTTTAATGTTAAATATTTATGTATTTTTTATATTTCAGTTTCTGTAGTATACAAATAAGTACTTGGTATTTATTTTAAATGCCTGAAAGCTCACTTAGTTTTTTGACCATTTGCTAAAAGCTCAAGACAATGGGTCTCTGAGTCGACGAAGTCAATTCTAGTGTAAATAAAATAGCTCAGCTGTTCAATGTGCTTTCAAATCGACTCATTCATTCACACATTTGAAATGCCCCCTGTTAGTCGTCTATTTCGGAGTGCACTGTGAGCAGCTGCTCTTTTTGAAACAGCAAGACACTTTGTGATGCTGAAACAGTGCTGACATTTTCCTCTTGTCCATTTAGTAGGGCTCACAGCGAAGTACGCTGGATTTCCAATCTGAAATCAGTCCCAGAGGACACGAGTGACCTTTACCGGCACTGTACTGTTCTCAGCAACACATGCAAACAGAGGAACGGGAGACCTCAAATCCTTTCAAGACTGCATGGCTCAGTTTTGCCATTAAGAGGAGCTTAATCAAATAAAGGACAGAGAATGCTGGGGGAAAAAACCTAGAGAACATCCATTTGGATGCTTAAAAGAATAGTAGACTACATCCAAAACGACACTGTAGTGACCATATCACCATATATTGTCAGCAATACACTGAACTTTAAGTATTTCTTTCTTCAGTCGTAAAGAAATTAAGGTTTTTGATGAAAACATTCCAGGATTTGTATCCATATAGTGTACTTCAATGGACTCCAAACAGTTGAAGGTCAAAATGACAGTTTCAGTGCAGCTTCGAAGGGCTATAAACGATACCAGGCGATTAATAAGGGTCTTATCTAGCGAAAGAATCGGTCATTTAAAAAAAATTAATAAATGTATATGCTTTATAAACACAAATGCTCACCCGTTTTCGATGCGCGTCCCAAACTTCATGTAATGACGTAGAAAAGGTCACGCTTGAAGTTGGCTCCATCTCATCTTATCCTCCAAATTCAAAATCATCCGACATCATTGTTTTACCATGTAAACTCGTCGAGTTGAACAGCGTTTGACTTAGTATTTGCACGTTCAACTTGTAAACACTGATGTCTTGTCGGTACTTCCGCCAACGTTAAGTGTGACCTTTTCAATGTCATTACGTATTACGTGAAGTCTGGGACGCGCATCGAAAACAGGCGAGCATTTGTGTTTATAAAGCATATATAGTTATTTTATCTTTTAAAATGACCAATCGTTTCGCAAGATAACACCCTTATTCATTGTCTGTGTTCCTGTGGCTCAGTGGTAGAGCATTGTGTTAGTAGCGCAAAAGGTTGTGGGTTCAATTCCCAGGGAACATACATACTGATAAAAAAAATTATAACCTGAATGCACTGTAAGCCGCTTTGGATAAAAGCATCTGCTAAATGCAGAAATTTAAATGTATGGTATCATTTATAGCCCTTTGAAGTTGCACTCAAACTGTCATTTTGAGCTTCAACCGTTTGGAGTCCATTGAAACTAACTATATGGATACAAATCCTGCAACGTTTTCATCAAAAACCTTAATTTTTTTTAGACTGAAGAGAGAAATACATAAACATCTTGGGTGACATGGGGGTGAGTAAATAAGGACATTTTAATTTGAAAGTGAACTAATCTTTTAAGCAGGACAACTGTTTCCAATATTAATAATAAATCATATAACAAATTATTTATGAAGGATCATGTGACACTGAAGACTGGAGTAGCTTTGATCACAGGAATAAACTACATTTTAACGTATATGAAAATAGAAAAACATTATTTTAAATTGTAATAATATTACACAGTATTGCTGTTTTTGATCAAATAAATGCAAAATCTTGCATAGTCCATCCTGATTTTTTTTTTTTAAACTAGTTTGTCGATTTGTTCAGCAGACAAAGCTAATTTAACTTTTGTTCATGGCCCATACTTGCTTGGTCTGTATACCTCCTGAACACAGTCGTGCTTGCATGAAATTTGGTAGCCATCGTTTTGAGAACACTATTTTTCGTCAAATTCCACCAATACGGAGCAGTATAGCTACAACATCATTATATTAAAAGTCACAATTTCAAATGTCTATTCTCTACCAGATTTGGAGTTTGTGGTCATTTTCTCCCCTTTTCTCAAAGTGTTTGGGCCCTGATAACTGCTGCTTGTGGCGATATCTAATAATTAAAATGTATTCAGTTGGCAGACATTTTAGCCAAAGCTCAGGGTTTATTGTATCAGTATGTGTATTCCTAAACATAATTTATAGCTTCAAACTTTACCAGTTGACTAGAAAATAAAGAACTGTCTGTGTATAAGGAAATGTCTCACCATAATCTGAATTTCACTCTTGCAAACTTCAAGGTCATGTTCATCGTTGACATACATTCTCTTCAGCGCACAACGGACGCCTTGATTAGTCCTCACCAGAAATACGATAGCAAAACCACCTGTGGATAGAAAACCAACAGCCTGAAAATCTTTAAACTACTGAGAGAGCTCACATGCAGAGAAAGGCAAATCGATCTCATTTGGGATTCAACAAATGTAACAGTATCACAAGGAACACAGACAAGCTTTGTCCAGGGAAATAAAGGAGGTATTGGACACTGGTTCCCTTGTGCTATCAGAGCAACCGGCAGAGGACACACAGTATATAATTAGTGATCGACCGATATTGATTTTTTATAACCGATACCGATATCGATATTTATACGTTTATGTAACCGATAACCGATATTCAGAACCGATATTTATTTACTGTTATAAAGTAAATAAATAACAGAGTGAAGTAGGCTTGCCGTGATAGACGTGGACGACGGTTATACTGGTGTTAAGCCGCAACACTGTTACATCACTTGCTCACCATGGCACCGCCCCCACCGTCCTTTAGATTGTTTTTATAGTAATAAAAATAAATTGCTTCAGATAGAGGACACTAAAATTAAAACTGAGCGCTGACGAACGAGAGTCTTGCATCACAGCAGTCTAGGTCTGCATTACCGGCTGTCCCGACCAGATTTATTACTCCGCTGTCCTTGAAGCACGTGCAATTCTTCCTTTTTTTTGTATTATGCTTATCCTATCATTTTAAATGACAGACTGTGTCGAATTTATTTATTTTTCTCTGCTGCACTTTTCACTGTGTTAACAGCAAGATGTTAAATGAATTTAGTGTTTTGACAAGACTAATAAAATAGCTATTAGGCTAAACCTTCATTTTTTTCCTATTGTGTTGTAGGCTGAATGTTAGCATAAACGAATTATATCCTGACAAAACAAATTATAATAGGGATAACAATTTTTGTATAACTTTTTTCCTCTCTGTGAAACTTTATTCCGTGTTGGCAGCAAAATTTTATTGACATTTTCAGTCAATAAATTCAAGACTCTTGACAAGAATAAAATAAATACAATTTTGTGCAGATTAAACTTTTATTTGTTAGCCTATCTCTGTCTTTCATCAGAAATGTGAACAAACAGAATATATCGCGGGAGCGGGTGTGTGCGGAATAAAACCTAAAAAAACAGTCCCGCGCAGACCTCTACATCACAGATCAGATTTCATTTATCACGTGAAGAGATGACAAGAAGAGTGAGATAGACAAGATGAG